>PVLA01005243.1:0-152271 GCA_004027455.1 Hydrochoerus hydrochaeris | reverse complement strand
TCTCTTTGGATCTGTTTCATATATTCTAGATTTTGTTTATATTCTTCATCAAAGGCTTCTCTCCTTTCTCTGGGTTCCTCTATTCTTTCATTTGTGTCTACTTGAGGATTACCCAGGACTTCTTTTATTAATCTTCTTATATCTTGCTTCACCTGAGTTAGAATTTCAGATTTAAATTTGACGATGAGGTCACAGATGTATTTCTTTATTTCTGATGAGGCTGTCTCTCACATTACAGGTTTGCTGCTCTCAACCTCCTCTGCATTTACCTCTGTTGGACTCACTTTCCCTGGTTCCACAGTTGGGGACCTTTTGCTGTTTCTCTGTCTTGTCATGTTTTCAGCCCCCTTCAGACAGGTGGGTGGTGGAGGTCTCTGGGCCTTTCGTATTGCTTACAGTTGTTCTGCAGTGCACTTGCTAGGGAAGTACCGCCCTCCAGTCTGCTGCGGATCTGGCGAGTTGCAGGCTGAGAGCTGGCTCCTCCCCCTACGCCAGTCAATCAGTTTATGCTTCAACAAGTTTGTGTGTTCCCTGGGGATGCCACTGGCCCAGAAAAGCCTCGTCCCTGGCTATTGGGTTTCAACCAACTGCCCGAGCAGATCTCACCAATCTGCTTTGGACCAGGAGTCATCAGCGGATGCTGCCTCGGGTTTTGATTCAAGCCGGCCCTGCCCAACTCCAAAATGTCACCCAGCCAGTCCTCCCAGTTTGGGGAACCCAGTTCCCATCACTCACCAAAGTTCGTGCAGCTCGACTGGCTGTTTCCACTCCCTGTCTCAGTGCCTCCTCCAGCCGAGGGTCTGGAGCTCACCAACCCCCACTCTCAGCAGGGCCGCCATCTCAGCTCGATCCTGAGTCACCTGACTCTAAGATGTGCCGGTACAGCGATCGGGGCCGCCCAGCTCCAGCCCTCTGTCCATGCTTCTTTTTCTTCTTTTTTTTGCTTTTTCCTCAGTTTCTTCCTGGGTTGTGAGAATTCCTCTCCTTTTGTCTGGCTTTCTCCATGTTGCCAGATTCCAGTATCTGAGTTGTTTTTATTTATTTTTTTCCTCAGAGAGGCTCTCTTATCGTGCCACCACTCAGTCAGCCATCTTGCAATCTCCACATCTTAATCATTTTTTGTTCTCCTTCCTGCCCTTCCATCTCCCCTCACCTCCAGATCCTTTTCCTATCTCTGTGTTTACTATCATCTATCACTTACTTTGCTCTTTAAAATATTTATATTTTGGGTTTCTCATATAAGAGAAACCATGTAATATATAAGTTTGTGTGCCATATTTATTTTACTTAACATTGTGGTCTCAAAATGTATCTGTTTTCCTACAAATGATTCAAGTTTAACCTTCTTTATGATAGAGCAGTACATGATTGTGTATAAATGCCACCCTTCATTTATCTGTTGATACAGGAGCTACTTTCAATTTTTAGGTGCTACTATAAATGTGAGTATGCATGGATCACTGTAATATGCTGTTTTTAACTCTTTGGGGAAGATGCCTAGAAGGAGAATAGCTGGTCAAATGGAATTTTTATTTCTAGTTTTCTGAGTCATCTTCAAACTGATTTCCATAATGATTGTAGTAGTTTACACTCTGCCAACAATGTAGGTTTTTTTTTCCCCTGTAGCCTTGCCAACATTTTTTATTATTTGACTTCTTGGTGACATTCATTCTTTCTGAGTTAAAATGGAATTTCAGTGTTGCTTTAATTTGCATTTCCCTAATGACCAAATTTGTTGAATATTTTTTCATGTGTTTACTGGTCATTTGTACTTCTGTGAAGTGTCTATTCATTTTACTTGCCCATTTTTCAATTGGGTTTTTTATTTGGTGGAAGGAGTCTAATTTGTCTTCAGTTCTTTATATTCTCTAGATATTAGTCCCATCTGAGGAAGAGTAGGCAACATTCTTTCCCCATTCTTTAAGTTGTCTTTTTACTCTATGCGTTGTTTCTTTTGCTGTGCGTAGACTTTGTAATTCGATGTGATTCCGTTTGTTGATTCTTGGCACTATTTCCCATGTAACTGGGTTCTATTCAGAAAGTCCTTGCCTACACCCATGATTTCAAGAGTTTTATCTTCTATCAGATTAAGTATTTGTTTTAACATTTAGTTCATTTAGTTCTTTGATATACTTTCATTTTAGTTTAGTACGTGATATGGGTCTATCTCAATGATAATAGATATGGGTCTAGACTCAATCGTCAACATGTGGACAGCCAGGTTTTCCAACACCACTTTTTTAAAAGACTACCTTTCCTCTGGAGTATGTTTTTGGCTGTTTCGTGAAAGATCTAACAGTTGAGGCCTGACGTGGTAGTGCACAGCTGTAATCCCAGCATTTGGAAGCTGAGGGAGGAGTTCAAGGCCAGCCTGGGTTACGTGTTAAGTTTAAGACTATCCTGAACTATACAGTGAGACCTTGTCTCAAAAAAATAAAAATAAAAATAAAAAAGGCTTGGGGTTGCCTCTGCATCCTGTATTTTGTTTCACTGATCCTCATATCTGCTTTTGGACCAGTACTATGCTGTTTTTAATCACTGTACCATTGTAAGGTAACTTCAGGTCTAAGAGTATGAAGTATATCACTTTCCTCTTGTTACCCACCAGGATTGCTTTTACTAATCTGAGTCTCTTCTGGTTCTATATGACTTTTAGGATGTATTCTCCAGTTCTCTGAAGAAGGCTGTTGATATTTTGACTGGGATTGCATTAAATATGGAAGTATGGCCATTTTGACTATATTGCTTCTACCTAGCCAAGTACAAGGGGTATCTTTCCATTTCCTTTTTCAGAGTTCTGTGGTTTTTGTTGAAAGCTTAATTCACATGCATCTAATTTTTCTTGGTGCTATTGTACATGGTATTTCTTTCGTGGTGAGTTCATTATTACCCATAATAATGTACAGGAAAACTATTGAATTTGGTATTTATTTTGTATCCTGTTATATTATTTTTATAACTACTAAGTGTCTTTTGTTGGATTTTTTTGGGGGGGTTCTTCTATATAGAGGATCATGTCATCTGCAAATAATGGTAATTTGGCTTTTTCCTCCCCTTTACATGTCCCTTTCTATTTCTTTTTCTTGCTTAATTGGTTTTGTTAATGTTTCCTGTTGAATAGGAGCACTGATAATGGACATCTTTTCTTTGTTCTTGATTTTAGAGGGAAAGCTATACATTCCTCCTCCCCTATTTAATATGACACTGGTAATGAGTTTGCCATATATGACTTTTATTAGATTGGGATATGGTCCTTCTGTGTCTATTTTCTTCAATATTGTTATCATGAAAAGATGCTGGATCTTGTCAAAGTTTTTTTTGGGGGGGGTATCTTCTGAGATGATCATGTGATTTTTGTCCTTCTGTTTATGTGCTGGATTTCATCTGATTTGCAAATGTCAGACCATCCTTACATCCCTAGCATGAAGCCTACTTGGTCATACTGTATGATCTTTTTGATGATTAACTGCATTCTGTTTGCCAACATTTTTGAGGACTGTTATATCTATATTTATTAAAGAAACTAGTCTATCTGGTTGAATCTTTGTCTGGCCTTTCTTTTCTTCTTTCCTTTCTCTTTCTTTTCCTCTTTCTTTCTTTCTTTCTTTCTTTCTTTCTTTCTTTCTTTCTTTCTTTCTTTCTTTCTTTCTTTTCCTCTTTCTTTTCTTTTCTTTTCTTTCTACCAGGGATTAAACTCACAACCTTATGCTTGCCAGGCAGGCACTAAGGCCACTGAGCTAAATGCCTGGCCCCTTTGCCTGGTTTCTGAATCAGAATAATGCTAGCTTCCAGGAATGACTTTGGGAACACACTATTTGGACCCTTAAATTTCAGTAACGAACTTGAGGAGTGTTTATGTTAGATCTTCCTTGAAGTTTCTGTAGAATTTAGCAGTGAACCCCTTGTATTACTGCTTCAGTTTCATTGCCTGGAAATGTAACTGTAAGTACTGAATGGGAAGAGTTTGTGCCTGAGACAAAGAGGGAAGAAGGGATACTTTCCAATCTTATATATCTTTGGAATTTTTAGCCATCTAAATATATTATTCAAAATAAGCTCAAAAACTAAAAAGAAAATGGATTGATAAAATTATCTTTATTTCCAGAAGAGACTATTATACAGCTAGAAAATCCAAACAAATGTAATGAAAAATTAAGACAATTTAATGTTAACTGATTTTAGATCATTAGTATAAATCATATTTTTATAATTAAATGATACATTAAAATATGTATGATTTGAGCCAATACCTTAATGATGCTGATAATCTGTGTAAGGATTAATCTTACTTTATCTGCCAATTGCATCTGGATTTCTGAACCACTAACCCTAGAATCCACTATTGGACATGCTATTGTTCCAACTGAGTCCCATCAGTCTTCATATTGCCTCTCTGGCACGCCCTACTACCTATTTGACCACGTAAGCAACTGCTAATGCAGAAACTAGACACTATGACCAGATACATTTGTCAGCCTGCTCTTTACCTTTTGATGTTTATTAAATTCACCATCCCGGACATCCGCAGAGCACACACTGATATGCTGAAGACACTCACTGGCCTAGAGGGGAGGGGCCGGCCCAAATTGCCCCTGGGTGCACCTTACAAATCAACCACAGGCTGGAGAGAGCAGCAGCACCCTAGCCAGTACGCTTCAGAAAAACTGTAAACAATACAAAAGGGTCCTGAGACCTCCGCCATTCGCCTGTCTGAAACAAACCAGAAGCATGACAAAACAAAGAAATAGCAAAAAGCCTCCAACCACTGACCCAGGGAGTATAAGTCCAGGAAAGGTAAATGTAGAGGAGACTGAGGGCAGCAAACATGCAGTACCAGACACAGTCTCCTCGGAAATAAAGCAATACTTCTGTGACCTCATCGATGAATTTAAATCTGAAATTCTAACTCAGGTGAAGCAAGATATAAGAAGATTAATAAAAGAAATCCTGGGCACTCCTCAAGAAGATACAAATAGAAGAATGGAGGAACCCAGAGAAAGGAGAGAAGCCTTTGATGAAGAATATAAACAAAATCTAGAATACATGAAACACATTCAAAGAGAATATCAGGAAATTAAAAACTCCATTGAAAGCTGGCAAAACTTCTTGACAGAAACCAGACTTTCAAAACTTGAAGACAGATTTGCAACGTATGATCACGAAAGGAAGGATCTCTTAAAAATAATAAGGAACCAGGAAGTAACGATACAAAGACTAGATGACAAGAGGATTTATAACTTAAGAATAAAAAACGTGAACAAAGAAGCAGAGAGAAAAAATGAAATAAAAAGGCTATTCACAGAAATAATGGGAAAACTTCCCAAGCATAGGAAACAGAAGTGATGTTCAGATATATGAGGCATACAGAACTCCAGCCAGCAACAGCCAAAACAGATCTACACCCAGACGTATAATAATCAAAATCCCAGAAATCCATCACAAGAACAGAATATTAAAAATGGTCAGAGAAAAGAAACAGATTACCTATAAAGAAAAACTCATCAAAATCACAGCAGACTTCTCGATGAAAATTATCAAATCAATCCAACCCTGCAAAGAATATTGAAGGACATTCTAGAGAGAGAGAAGAAAATCACCAGGATTCCAGGAACAATGGCAGAAAGGCCTCAAAGAAAGGGGCAGTCGGTGGAATGAAGGAGAAAAGTAAACAACAATGAGAGAAAAATAGCATAGCAGAGATAAGGCAGAGAAGACTGGCTATATTGCTGTTTTGTCTTGACTGATTTTATTCGAATCTGGTATGCTTGATAATATCAAGTCTAAGAGTAGAGACAACTACTCTGAAGATGACAAGATTCAATAGCATACCCATTCTGGTTTATTATTAACTGCCTCTGAAGTCCTATAATGTCTCCAGTGTTTGGTTTTTATTAATAGTGCTATGTACTGCTATGTTTAATTATACTATACCTGATGATATAGATAATTTTATTGAAAATAACAAGAGACATCATAGTAACTACAGTAGATCACCTAGTATTGTGGCTTTATATGTCCTTTTCATTTCGTGTTTTTCTAGGAATTTGTATTGTTGACTTGTTTTGTTTTTCCCTCTAATACAGAAAGGCTAGGTATACACGTAGAGTTATACATGTGTAGAACTTCTAAACAGTTTACGAGAATTGATTATAGTTATTGCTAAAAAAAGAGAGGAAAAGAAAGTTTCTAAAGAATACAACTGCATGTATGTTTAGATGTGTAGGATCGATAACCATATTACTAAGTTTTTGTTGGACAGATGAAAAGAACTGATTGCAGTCTTACTGTTTAAATATCACTTTGTATACTTTACTTTTGTAACTTGAACAATTACTTCTTAGAGGAAAATATGTAATTATCAACTAGTGATTTCTTACTTTTTTAAATTATGTATTATTTCTACCCTCTTTGTTTCATATTTTTTTCTTTAAATAAAGAAATAAAGTACCTATGGCATTGGAAAATAAACTTTGCACATATGTAATATTGGTGTTATGCTCATGCACTGAGAAGATGTGTTCCCTTATTTGTTTCAAGCTATTTTTATGTGTTTTTTGTTTTTTTTGCATCTGGGATTGAACTCATGACCTCACGGTTACCAGGGCAGGCCCTTAGCCAGCTAAGCTAAACCCTGGACCTTCAGGCTATTTTTAATATTTTGAATAAATACTGTGGGATAATCTATTTCCAAAAGTATACTGCTTTGATTATATTCTACACATTTTAATTAGCTTGTCAATTTCACCATAAAACTTTAATGAATCCTGAAAATATGAAAATGCATTGATCAAAATGCAAGTAGGATACTTATAGTCTTTAGAAGCTATATTTCTGTAAACATGTCAATAATACATACTATATAATTCAAACATTTTGGAAAATAGTATTTCAAAATTCCATCCATAAAAGAATAAGTAAAAAATATCACCTCTTTTGGCCCACTCTATAGCACCAATGCCCCGCCCCTGCCCCTCCATGTTGTAGAGGGGCTTCCTGCTCTTCTCCATCTCCATCTTCTTCTCTCCCCATCACTCCTTCTCCTTCCTGCTCCTCTTCCAACTTGCCATTGCCATTTTCCCACCTGTATAACATACCTCCCAGCCTCTACTATCCTGTGCCCCCTTCTACTTGCTGCCAGGTTCCAGTCACGCATTGCTGCTACCTTCACCCTAAATTCCTTCAAAATGTCACTCACCTCAACCTCTTCTTTATGGCTGTGAGGTGACATGCACTAAAGACTTAATCCATGCTCATGGTTTTTTTTTTTTTTTTTTTTCCTCTTTGCCGCTTCCCATATCTCACAGCACTTAGGGTCCTTCCCTGTTGACCCATGTAATTATGTCAAAGACCTCCAATTTGTGATTAATTCCTTCTATGAGATCCTAGTAGCTGTCTTTGCTTTAATAACTGTCTTTGCTTTCACAGGTATAAAAGGTTTTATTCCTTTGATTCTTATTTCAGGGGATCTCTGTTGATTAATCTCCAAAAGGTTCTGTTTATATTTACGAATGTAAAAACTATAAAGGAGCTATTTATACTGTTTATACCTACGAATCTGTTTATACTTACGAATGTAAAAACTATAAAGGAGCTATTAGAATTCAAATGGGCGGGTGGCAGTGAGGCTAGGGAAAAAAAATTGGCCAAATATATTTGAGTCCACACTGATTGCATAAGGTGTATGTCCGTTAAGCTATTTATGTTTCTATGTACATTCTATGCAGATCATCTATATATGTTTTTGTGTTTGTCATACCCACAAACAGCTGTTTTTTGTTTTGTCTGAGCTCAACAATTTTTTCCTTTCCCATTTTTGGATCATTCATTCAAAATTTCGTATGGGTTATACATCTAATGGCATGATTCCAACTGAGTTGCCAGCTGGTTAAAATGATGGTATAATTGATTGTGTAAATTTAATATATACTAAAAAAATTAATATATACTGTCATTTATGTCTCATGGCTTGAGACCTCTTGTTCAAAAATAATGTTAAACGTTGTGATTGGGTTTTTCACAAGTCATCTACATAAAGAATTAAAATTGTTAAGATAATTAAACTAAATCCCTTGAGGAGGGGAAAGATTATTGGATAGTATTTCAACTGATGAATAAGTCAGTGGCTGCCTGGTAACATTTTACCAGTTCTTGTTCACTGATCAAAGGTCCCAGTGATCTCCATGGGAGATACCTCAACTAAAGTTATAAAATATATATTATTGTATTATGTTCACATAAAGTTTCAGGATTTAAAGATGCTCTGATACAAAGGTTCCATTATTGCTGATCTTATGGTGTATGAAATGTGTTCATGCCTTTAAGCATACAAATCTTCTAAAATGTAAAACTGGGATTATGATGACTGACATCTTCTTTCAGATCCAGACATCTGCTTTCTCTTGTGCTCCAACTACCTGTGATAGGAGGCTTAGGTCAAATCAACATGAGGTCACCAGTCAAACGATAATTTTTTAAACAAAAAGTTATGTATTGTATATGTTACATATGTGCCACTATACTTAAGAGATGAGAGAGTATAGGTCCCTTTTTCCATTCAGCTCTTTCTCATATCTCCTCTTGCGTAGGCTCCTTTGCTGCTGACCCTTTTACCAAACAGCTTACATTTGTCTTTCAATCCTATGATTTGACCTATAAGGGTATCCATATTATTTTAACATTCACTCTCTCTCTTTGGTGCAAAAGACAGAACTTTGGTGGGAGCATGGGCGGCAGCTGATGAAAAGTACAAATTACACTGTGATCATCCCATTGGAGTAACTGCTGTTCCCTATGCAGATCCCCAATGGGATTATCAATCCTAAACATATAGCTTGAATGTTGGAATGTATCCTAATAGGCCTCTGCAGACTTTCCCAGAATCAGCTTAACTATCACAAAATTCATGAATTATCTCAAAGACAAAATGAAAACCCTGCAGAGTTTATGTCTCATCTGACAGGTTTTATTAAATTTACAGATGTCAGACCTGACTTGCTATTAGGGTGGCATTCTCCTTAATTCATACTTTATCTCTCAGGCAGCCCCAGATATTCAGACAAAATTCCAAGTCTGTCTTTGGCCCTCAAACCTCTAATAGTGAACTGTTAGAAAGACTCAACAGAAACAGCAGGTTCTTACAGAATGACACAAACACAACCACTCCCGCCTTCAACGTATAACTTCTACTTCACAAAACATGGAGGAACAGTAGGCTACACCCACCGTGGGTCATAGCTCAGGCCAGCTGGACCTCAGGTAACCTCACCTTCCACATTCTCTGGTGCTCACTGGGCTGTGTTAAAGATCTACACAGCAGTGCTGTACTTTGAACCAATAGTCCTAGATTCTATTTCTGCCCAGAAAACCCACATGATTCATCCTGTTATGATGCCTATTACTACCACTGCCCTTCAGTGAATCCATGGATTCAAATGAAAATGGACTCGACTAACAATGATGATCATATATTAAGATCACCTGGATGGGAAAGTACACCTGGACTCAGATGTTACATGTCACCATCAGGGACCCACAATCCTTCCCACTACTTCCAAAAAGCCAAACATGGCAATTTCAACTATACCAGGTAACTACCTACTTCTTATAACTCTACACAAAAAGTTACTCCCCAACATGCAATCTACACCAGTGAAGCTCCTTCCTTCGTCTTTACCCTCTCGCCATGCTCCAATCCTCCTACCCATACCACAACTCCTCAACAACACATACCAATTCTTACAATCTGTCCTCCAGGGGTCTAATACAACTGACTTTTCCAATTACTAGCTTTGTCTGCCCCTACAACAGGATTCATATATGGCATATCCAGTCACCTGTGAGATATTGGTCCTTCAAACATATGTTCAAGCACAAATTGTTGGGCCTTTAACTTTAACAACAGGACAACTATGGCTGAAAAATCTTTCCTGTATCCTCCACACAGGCCAAACCAATACAACACCTATGAGGGGGTTTCTTGAGCCATGCATTCATATACAAGAGTAACAAACATCATCAGGCCTATCTGCCCACCCTATGGACAATTCTGTCTGTGGGTTTGGAGTGTTGACTTGTCTACTTTCCACATGGCAGGGCTCCTGTATATTGGCAGTGGTGGCCCCACAGGTAATACGACAAACAAAATCTGATTTCATGCAAAGACTATAGATTAACTCTCACACAGTATACCATAGGCCATCCAGGACTGTAGCCCCGATTCTCACAGGGATTGTTATCTTCACAGCTATTGGTATAGGAGCTGGAGGAATTAAAATGGGTGCTTACTTCTATACTCAGTTGTCTTATGATTTAAAAAAAACTCTATTTTTGATGTATCAAAAACTATGGACTCACTTCAAGACCAGTTTACCTCTCTAGCAGCAGTTATCCTCCAGAACAGTTGAGCCCTTGATGTACTAACTAATGAGAGAAGTGGTACCAGTGCTATGCTGGGAGAAGAACGCTGTTTCTTTCTAGTCGGGTATAGTCAAGGGCCAAATTCACAAGCTCAAAGAGTTGGCAGCAAATGTAGAAAAAAGGCTCAAGGGGTATAATACAACCCCATGGTCCTCCTAGTGGCCCTCCCTACATTCATGGGCACCTATAATAGTAACTATCATAGGTCCTCTAAATCACTGCTTTTTTCCTGCTTATAGCACCCTGTGTTTTTAAACTCCTCTAGAAGTTTATCCATTCCAGGATATAAGCTTTCACTGTTAGAGAACTTCTAGTCACGATGGAACCTCCCAGGACCAGCCTCTATGTGGGAGCTACTCATCATTCTGCCTCAGGCAATAACCCCTACGGATGATGCCCCCATTCAGCAGGAAGTAGCTAGAGAGAGACACTTGGTCCCTTAACAATCAAAAGACAAGAATGATAAGTTTTTCCCATGTGCGTTCTTCCAAGTCAACACAGTGCTGAACAGTGAGTGCCTCCCTCCAGCACTGACTTCTGTGTTCTTCTTGCAAGCTGGAAAGTTAAGCCTCCTGTTTTTTCGTGTGTGTGCCAAGGCTGCCATAATCAACTGTCAATATGTCATTCCGGCCCTTTAATGCAAGGCTGCCCTAATCAACTGTCAATGTCATTCGGGCCCTTTAACCCATCCTCCACTCCTCCTCCCCTCAAAACCAAATAAAAGCCTGCAGTTTTCTTTGTCTCCCTCAGAGGGTGCCCTCTCATGCTGGCAATAAAGGCCTCTTTTCTATCTTCCTCTATTTTCTCTCCTTTTGTCTCTTGAGCACTAAAGGATCAAACAAATACACCATCAAGAATCTCAATATTCTGTACTACTAAGATGCACCAATAAAACACTGTTCAAAAAATACTCAAGTAACCAGAGGAACAATATATTCTTTAAAAGAGAAGTTAAAAAAAAAAAAAACCTCTCAGTACAATTTATTTAGTCAACTAACAGTTTGACATACATTCATATCATGAATTAAGGAAGTTTCAATACCACAAAAACTAAGAAAAGTTTTCACTTAAAATAATACTTCAGAATAAGTAATTACTCCAACTACTATATTTGTTAAAAAGCTCTTCCTGCTTTCAACTAGTTATAAATTGAATGCTGCTTTTTTATTACATGAAATCAGGTTAAAAAAATAATTTCTTTCTGCCTTTTAACAATTCATCTAAGCCAGGCACAGTGGCACACACCTGTAATCCCAGCACTTGGGAGGCTGAGGCAGCAGGATTGCTGTGATTTTGAGACCAGCCTGGGATACAAAGTGAGTTCAAGACCAGCTTGAACTGCATAGCAAGACACTGTCTCAAAAACAAACAAACAAACAAACAACCCCACAACTTCATGTAAAGACAATTATCTTTAAGGCAAACTATTTTCTTTATATAGCACACATCACTAACACAATGACTTTCATTTAACAAAGGATGAATAAGAGGGCATACTTCTTTTGTTCAGAAGTGATTTTCTCTTTACAACCTATCAATTTGATTTAGAATCACATTCATAAAGCTTATGACATTAGTGTAAATATTAAATATGCCACCAGGAATTTGACTTAATCAAAATGTATCAGAAGGCATTTCCAGTCCTACATATCAAGAGTGATTCCTATATACTTAATTATCAACTGCAGCAAAACACAAAAACCAATAAATAAGCCTGTAGTAGAGGAGCTTACATAAAAATGAGATTCTTTTCTATTACACTGTAACTGTGTACAGACAAGCTCTTCACTTGTGTCAAACACGCAAAGCAATGAGTGGAATTAAAGTCAGTCAAACCATCTAAGTCATAATTATTCATTTTCTGAAATACTACTGGATTTTCAAAACCAAGCTTTTTAAAAGGAATTATTATTCAAACATACCTTACATCCAAACATTAAGGAAATTGTGCTGTTGGTGCATGTTAGTAGCATAACATCGGAGAAAATCTAAGTTTTTGACACTATGAGACATATTTTTCAGACCCTGAGCACTTAAACTGATCCAAAACTGAAATTCTAGAAAAATGCCTTATGAAATGTTTCTTGTTGACTGTCTTGAACATAATAAACTAGATCCAAAGCAAACTTTTATAAAGTTTTATAGTAAAACATTGGGTTACTCAGCTGTTCTCACCCCCTCAGCAGAGATCAGGTCAGCATACTATGATTGGCAATAAGATGCTGCTGCTTTTTCCTATAACAGAACTACTTCAATGAATTATAGTCAAATTCCCAGAATAAAAGTACAATACTCATTCAGCCTTGCTCTGTCAGGGCACAAAGCCTTGTTAATATTGCTACAATTTAATCCAGCACTGGGTTCCCTACAGAGCTCCACCTGCTGCAGTGTAAGCACTGTGCACCTCCTCCAGGAGACTAAGCTCCAACTGCAGCAAAGCTGGTAAACACAAATATTTGCAGGTTGCTTTGGGGGGAGAGGCAAGATGTTGCAACAAGATGCTCATTATCCTCTTGGATAAAACATGAGCCCTGAGATTTTCATTTATGATGCTTTTCTGACTGAAAATATAATTTTAATGGTAAAAAAAAAATCTCAGTCACTTGCCATATTTTATGATTTGATTCATCTCAATCATGCAAAATTAAGCAGAATAATAGAATTCATCTTGGGTAAAAAAAAAGTTTGATGAGATAAAAACATTTTTAATATATCAAAATAAAATCTGGGGAGGGCTGCAGCTCAGTGATAAGGCACTTCGCTAGCATGAGATCCTAGATTTAAACCCCAATTCCATTCCTCCCAAATCTGGAGGAATGTTCCTGAACGGATTTTGATATTTATCTAAATCATGCAGAAAGTTTAAAGCAAAAGTCAAGCATTCTAATTCACTGTGAGATCATTAATTCATTCTTTCCTCCAAAGATATCTGCTTTGGCTTTTTAATCCATGCATGAGCAGAAAAGTATCACTGCCTAATTGTATCTGAAACAGCAAACAAAACATTGCAATGCCATTCTTAACAGTATTTATATTTAAATCTTGCATACAAATGTTACATCTTTTGTCTTAACTGCACTGTAATTAAAATGGATAATATTTAAACTTAAAAGTTGAATTATGCAATGACAGCAAAAGGCTGGGTAACAGTGAAAGGTCTATATACAACTTCATCCATGTAACTACCTTTTTTCTACTATACTAAAAACATTTTGAGAATGACATCTATCCAATTAAGAAATAAAAATGGTAATTGCTAATACTGTCAAATTTTACAAAACTAATATCATCAATTCATGTATTTTTACTCAGAAAGCTTACCTCTCTACAATAAAGATTTTTTGTGGAAAAGTATATTTCACCACAACCCAGAAACAGTGAGCCAAAAGACAAAAATTCTCTTATTACTAATCCAACTACATTAATCCTAATCCTGCCCCAAAACACTTACTGTTTTGTTTTGTTTGAGATAGAGTCTCGCTATGTAATCTAGCCTTCAACTTAATATGTAACCCAGGCTGGACTTGAACTCATGGCAATTCTCCTGCCTCAGCCTCCCGAATGCTGGGATTACAGGCATGTGCTACCATGCCTGGCCCAAAAACATTTATATAATTCTAATTTCCTATAAAATTTCCCTATTTTGTCCACTCTGAAGCATTTTTAAAAAGGAACAGGAAAGGCAGAGATGAAAGTAGGACAAACTTCTGAAACACTATTGTATAGGAAACACAGGATTTTCCAGTATAATTACCCTGGTATATAACTTGTTATAGGTCCTCTGAACCTTGTGAAACATAAATGAAATGTCAAATGCTAACTGTAACTACAGCAAGACAAAGGAAAATGCTCCTTAGAAGATTATATATTTAAAAACACAACTAACTCAGAACTATAGTTGTCAAGCTGTACTTCTTGGGCTATTTCACTGCAGTCCTTCAGGGACCTTACTGGCATTCTTTCAAGAGTTTTTACACATTTTAATTTTAAAAACTCAGAAGTATAATGTATAAAAAGTTTTAATATATTTATCTGCAGCAACTTATAGTACCAATTGGACTCATTTTGTGTACATCTCAAAATACAATTTTTGTTTGCATATGGGATTTCAGCCTTCATAAAAATTGTTTTATGTTCATCTTGCCTAAAATTATATGAATACATTATGTGGCATGTGTCAGAATAAAATGTCAGGCAAAGTTCAAGTATAGTCAGTTGATGTTCTTAGGAAAGGATTTACCTTAAAGAGTTGGTTGTAAACTAGAGATCATGTTCATAAGTGCAATATATCACATTTGCATATGTAAACATTGTATTTTCCCTAGTGAAAAAACTGAAAGAGTATGTAAGATCAAAAAGGTATCACAGATACTGTGAAAGAGAAGGAAAACAACAACTGGGATTGGGAAAAGGAGAAAAGGAGGGGGGAATACACACACACACACACACACAAACACAATAGCTAAGATAATTGTACTACTCATTCTATTAGTTCACTGAAAAGAACAGTTAGTGCTTATATTGTTTGATCAATTTTGCATGCCTATATCTGGTAATCTGAGCAACTATTTTGAAGACAACAACAAGCAATATAATAACCACTGTTAAAAGGATGGCTGCACAATAAATGTGAACATATATTCAATTACAGTAAGACTGTGTTATGATCACTGTAATAGTTATTAGGAATTTAAATAGTTCTTGTCTGAATTTAAAAAGATGTTTAATCTGTATAGTCTGAGTCAAAATTTATCAATACTTAAAACTTCAGAGAAACATGAATTGGTGGCTTAATACAAAAATCTTCATTTTGATTATTTTGAAACTGTTGAGTGAATGTGATCAGCGCTGAAGTATCTGAGGGTTTGTTTTTTAAATGACACTTTAATAAATCAGTATCACAAATTGTCAAATGATCATTTTTCACTTTTCAAGCTGCTAAGAAATAAGATAATAAAAATATCACTACTTTAATAATAGCTGTCATTTAATTATCTACTACTTTGACATTATGCAAAATGCTTCATGTGTGTCAGAATGACCATCAAAAACTTGGGGAAAAAAAGTGAAATAAGTCAGCATATTCTTTCAATACTGTTGTCTGGAGACAAAGATCACTCAATTTTATCAGGAGAAATGGTTTGCAACATGTGACAATTACATTTCCCAAGGATTATGTGCCAATTTTGGTTCTCCAGCTGGTGGAGAGACATAGATTCATTTTATATTTGCCTAAATGTAATGACTCAGCTTTTTTGAAAAATTACACTTTTAGCATATGTAATTTACTCTAAATATTTTATGAGGTTGAAAGTATTATAAAGCCCATTTGATAAATAAGGAACTCGAAGTTTTAAGAGAATTAATATATGGATAGTGTCACAGAAAGCAGAAAAGGGTATCTTGTCTGATTCCAATTTATTATTCCACAATATTAAGGAAGTAGCAATTAATAAATACAAATAACGGTTAAATATTTAGGGTTTTTTGTTTTGTTTTTGAGACAGGGTCTTGCTATGTAGTTCAGACTGGCCTCAAACTCATGGTGATCCTCCTGCCTCAGCCTCCTGAGTGCTGGGATTATAGGTATGTACTACCATGTCCAGCTCTTCAAACCCAAAATCCTCGCTATTCTTTCTAGTTGCTAGAGTGATAATTTAAAAATATAGGCAAGTTTTAAAATACAGTAATTATTTGTTTAAATTAGTATTTTCCTAATATTATATAGCAAAATTAGAAAAAAATTATTTCCTTAAACTAGAAAGAAATATTATACTGACAGACCACAACTTGAAATATTAAGGCATACCTGAGTTTAATTTTCATACTTGATTAAAAAAAAAAAGCTAAAACAACAGTCATAAACTAAGATATGGCACATTTTGCCAAGACTCTTCCAATTCCTTTATAAGCAGTAATTTAATAATCCTCATTATTTAAATTAACTTTAAAGTACAGTATATAACTAGTTGAGGCAATATCTGAGTTTCCATGATGATAGCTCAACTATGAAGTTGTTAATGAACATTAACTGGTAATTTCAATATCAGAAACACAAGGTAGGAGGATACTGAGTTTGAGCCAGCGCGGGGCAACTTGGCAAGTACCCTGTTTCAAAATTAAAAAGCAGGGCAGGGAGACTTTTTGGCAGAGTGCCATGGATACTGCTTAATGCAAACGCCCTATTCTCAGTACTACACACAGTAATGAATAACAACAAAAAACTATCTTCAACAGAAATTCCCATAGTGAAGACAATCCAACTAGATCATAATGCAGTTAAGAGGATCTTACAGGTCAATAGAGAGAAATATTTTTTCTTAAATCACGTGAAGAAATATTGCTGAAATTTTGCTTATTTGATTTCTTTTATAAACAGCAGGAATTTAGTAATAATATTTTTCACCTACTGATTTGCCGCCAATGTTTCTGGCAAAGAGTAGAGCAAGATTAATATGGACGATTCTGTTACAAGTAACTTTAAAAGTTGATTTGGCAGAAGTGTCACAAAACAAATATATTTAGCTGTGATTAAATATTACTTTGTCAAAGGAAATAGAGTAATGAAAACTAAAATATCAAATCAAATGTTAAGTTCACTGTAGATCAAGCTGCATACCTGAACTGATTTTAACTGCCCACAGAATTTAAACTACATTCACAGTTGGAAGAGAGCCAATTAAAAGAAAAGAACAAATTAAGCTGTGACTGTAAACAGGTTCAAATAATGGGGCAAGTCAGTAAAAACCTAAATGTATACAGCCAATGTGGAACATATGATAGTGGAATTACAGGAGAGTGGAACTACATTAAGATTATAACTAGTTAATGGAAACAACTTATTTTGTGCACATGGCTACTATTTATAAAGCAGCTCTAAAAGGAAACCTAGCACCATCTCAACCTATCAATTTGAACATAAGAAATACAGCTATTTGATTTGCCACTGTGACAGTGTTCTGTTCAATTTTAGCAATGGATGTAAAGATAAGTAAGAGCCATACAAAGGATATGGCTCATGGTAACAAAAAGAAAAGCTGTTTTAGGAAAAGTAGATTTGGGGTAGACATTGCTTAAGTTTCATAGCTACATACTTAAACATTTTAAACTATTTTTTACATTAATTAACTTCACAGAGGAAATAATTTGTTATTACTAGCCTGAAATTCTGACCTCTACAACTAAATCTTTATAGGGTCCATCAGGATCTGGTGAACCTAGTCAGGTGTGGTGGCACATACCTCTAATCTCAGCACTCAGGAAGCTGAGGCAGGAGGATCACCATGAGTTCAAGGCCAGCCAGGACTACATAGGGATCCTGTCTCCAAAACAAACAAACAAACAAACAAACAACAACAACAAAAACCCACAAAATCTAGCTAACCTGTTAGATATGCAAATTGCAGGAACTTCATTAATATTTGTTCAACAAAAGATAGCAAATCATCTTTTATGATTCTCATTTAACATGCAAAGCACAGTTGATTTGAAAATTTCAACTTAATCTAAGAAAGAACCACAAAAAACTTCATGCAAAATGAAATGTCAATTTGAGAATTTCACAGACAAAACAGAATATGACAAAATCTAACACCCACTTTTTATAAAAACTGAACAAGGGGGGCCAGGGATTTAGCTCAGCAGCACAAGTGCCTACCTGGTAAGTATGAGGTTGTGAGTTCAACCCCCAGTAGTCAAAAACCCAAAACTGCACAAACTTAGAAAATAAAAAAATTTCCAAAGGACAAAATGACAAAGGACATTTCAAAAAACAAGAACAACAACAACAACAAAAACACCAGACTTTACAGTGAAAACTTGAATGCTTTCTTCTTAAGATCAGAAATAAGAAAAAGATGCAGACTTTTATCACACTTTTTCAAAACTGCACTGGAGATTTTAACCAGTATAAACCAGGCCAAAAAAAACCAAAGGCATATAGGTGGAAAGGAAGGAGTGAAACAGTCTTTATTGTGAAATTAGACAGGTTTTAAGTAAACAGAAAATGAAGTACTTCTGCATCAGGCCATAAAGAAGTTAATTGGTATAGCATTTGTTCTTTTGCCTTGAACAACTAGAAAACTAGAAAAAATAAATACAACAGCAGTTTTGATATATACTGGGATAATAAACCTTATAGGACCACTGATACTTGAGAGAATGAAAACAAAAGAGATGAGTTCTACTATTTTCCTGGCTTTCTGCCTGAAGGCAATTTTGGAAGCTAGCACACAATGGAACAATTTTATTGGTCAAACTGGTGTGCAGGGAGGCTGGAGCATTGGAATTTGCAAGGTAAAATACCAGAAAGCAAGAAAGCTAAGCAGACAAAGAACTTCTGAAATCTACCTCAATACACAAGTTTCTTTGACACTTTGGTTTGAATACTAATCTTCATCTGAGAGACATGAAACTCAACAAGGCAAAGCAAAAAACTGTCACAAAGTTGTAAAATGAACAAGTTGCATAGCTCAAACTAGAGTGAGAAGTAATCAAATTCATACAAAGTAGAGACCTCAATGAACATTTGGAACAATCAGCAGAGACTCCTAGATACCACTGAGGCTAAATTAGTCTTAAAGAAAAGATTAGTACTGGAGATCCAAATTCAAAATCCTGAAGTCTTGAAAGGATTGATTTTATTTGTAAAAGACTTAGCTGTCTGCCAAAACAAGTATCAGTACTCTTTAGAGAAAATAATGCAGATCCTTTCTTAAACAGTTTTGTTTACTGAAGTTTCAGTTATCTAGCATCTCAAAATATTAAATGAAAAAAATCCAGAAATAAACAATTCATAAGTCTTAAACTGTTCACTGCTCTGAGTAGTGTGATGAAATTTCATAGTCCTGTTCCACAGCTATCTCATTTATCAGATTAACTCTATCAGTAACACAGTGTTTGCATTCAGTTAACTATTTTGCATGATGGGCCCAAAGCACAATAGTATGGAGGCTAGCTTTTGGGACCAACAGTATGGAGGCTACCAAGTTTATTACAGTATATTGTTGTAACTGTAGAATTTTATTTTGTTGGTAATTTCTTACTACGCTTAATTTCTAAACTAAACTTTATCATAGGTATGTACACATGTGAAAAAGAATATTAATAATGTTACTACATATTAACTGCAGTTTCAGGCATCCACTGGAAGTCTTGATAAGGAAAATCGATTGTATCCAGAAATAAGCCTCAACATTCATGATATGAGATATCCAAAGAGAACTTACAGAAATATAAAACATAAAACTTTGATCTGTCATCAGGACAAAAATTAGGGGCAGAACTAGAAATGCTGGGTGATAGTTAACAAAAACTCTGAACTGTTTAAGATTGTATGTATGCTTAAGGAGTTAAAGGAAAACATGATACTATCACACAAACAGAAGCAATAAAAACACACCAAATGGAACTTTAAGTGATGGAAAATGCAGTGTCTGAAACAAAAAACCCACTACCTGAGATTAATAGCAGATTAGAAACCAAATTAGTGAACTCACTATTACAACAACAGAAATTACACACAAAGGGAGACAGGGAGGGAGAGAGAAATAAAAATAAATACAGCCATATTGGATGACCACAAGGACAATACCAACCAACAAAACATACACCTAACTGAAATCCCTGTAAAAGAAGAATGAAATGAAAGCACAGAATTTTTAAACCCTAGCCAGAAATTTTCCAAATTTGTAACAGCTATAAACTTACAGCTCCAAGAAACTCACAAATCTCAAGCAGAATAAATATCCACACACACTCATACCTACATAAATATGCATATACACACATAGCCCAGACAAAAAGCAAATTACTAAAAATCAGTCAGAAAGAAGCAAATAACTAGAGAAAAAGGACATACTAAGGACAAGAAAACAGAGAGTTGAACTGCTAAAGGAAAAAAACCCAATCCAGAACTTTTTATCTACCAAAATATTCCAAAATATATAGAAGGCAAAAAAGCCAAATATAGTGACACACACCTATAATTCCAGTTACTCAAGAAGCTAAGGCAGGAGGACCACAAGTTTCAGACCAGCCTGGGTAATTCAGTGAGTGAGCACTTGCCCAGCATGCAAGGGGTTCTGGGTTCAAATGTCAGTACTAAAACAATTTTTAAAAGCATATGGAAATATGCTCAACACCATATGTCATTAAAGAACTTTAAAATACAAGAAACAGAAGATGCTATTATACATCATTAGAAGGACTAAAGTCTAACACGCTGCGAAGAACATGGAACAGAAACACTTCACTGTTGGCAGGAATGCAAAGTGACACACCTAGCTTTTATACAACCACATACACTTTCACCATGCAAGTTTAGCAATCACACACTCCTGCAACATACACAAATGATTTAAAATGGGTACAATGTGAAAACTTGGAACTTGGTTTTTTTTTTCCAAATCATTTAAGAGAGAAAAAAAATTCAAAACACAGCAATCAGGGGACAACAATGGTACACACACTGCACGTTGTCATCCTCAAATCATTCACCCAGAGCACAAGACATCTGCATTCAATTGTCCGAACAATACCAGCACAAATCTTTTTCTTCTGTGAACTCAGAGAAATCAGTAGTATAGCTATCTTAACTTTTTATATACATGTACATACATATATACATATGCTGCTTCAGCCTCTCACACTAGTGAGAAAATGTGGTATTTACATGTATCTTATTCATTTCACTTATAAGTGAAATGGTCTCAAGTTGCATCCATTTACCTATACAAGTCTCCAGTTTATCCTTCTTTATGGTTGACCAGTACTCCATTGCATAAAAAGACCACATCTTTTTTTATCCATTCCTCAGTGGATGGCATTAGGTTGTTTACAACATCTAGCTATTACAAATTGTGCTGCTATAAACATAGGTGCACATATATTGCTATAGTATGATGTTTTTAACTTTTCTGAGAAGATACCCAGAAGAGGAATAGCTAGGTTGAATGGGACCAATAATTCTAGTTTTTTGAGGAATCACCACACTGATTTCCATTAGTGGTTGTACCAGTCTACACTCTCACCAACAGTGGAGCAGGGTTCCTTCTTCCCCACAGCTCCTCCAGCACTTATTACTGATTTCTTGAAAATGCCCCTTCTTTCTGGGGTGAGGTGGAATCTGAGTGTTGGAAAACCTGAACTTGTAAATGCTCATGACAGTAGCTTCACAAATGCCAAAACTTGGAAGCAAACAAGATATCCACCAATGAGTGAAGAGACCAACTGTAATACATCCTTATGAGAGAGTATTCTTTCAGTGACAAAAGAAATGTGTCACCAAGGACTTACACATGGCCGGGGATTTAGCTCAGTGGCATAAGCACTTGCCTTGCAAGTGCGTGGTCATGAGTTTGATCACTGGTACCAAAAAAAAAAAAAAAAAAGAACTAACATATGAAGAAAATTTATCCACTTTTTACTTGCTGCATTATTTAAGAGACTAATATTTTTCTAAGAATTGGTACAAAAGCCAGCACAGGTTGAGTATCTCTTACTCAAATGTTTGGGAGCAAAAGTATTTCTGATTTTGAATTTTTTTCAAAACTGGAATATTTGCTTAAATAAGATATGTTGGGAATCAGACCCAAGTCTAAGCAAAAATTTATATGTATTCATGCATGAAGCCTGAAACTAATTTTATAAAACTAACTAATTTTATGTATTTTTTTTTTCTTTCTGCTGCTTACAGGAGCTGAGTCCTGGTGCACTTTCCACAGCTCAGGGAAGCACATCCCATGCAGGGAGCAGCTCTATTTCTCTCCCTGTGGCCACACAGCCTATGACTCAGTACAGCTGCTGTTTGTTTTTTGATTGTTGTTTGCAGTACTAGGGACTGAACTGGGCTACATTCCCAGTCCTTTAAAAATAATTTCTTTGTTAAATTTTTGAGACAGATTCTTGTTAAGTCAGTAAGCTGTCCAGTGAGCTTGAACTTGAGGTCCTTTCAGTTCCAGAGTGCTGTACCACTTGCATTTTGACTGTGGGCTATCACATTGAGCTCAGGTGTGGAATTTTCACTTGAAGCATCCAGTCCTCAAACAGTTTTAGATCACAAAACATTTCAGATTTCCAGAAGAGGAATGCTGAACTTGTATTTTTATTTTGGTTCACATTTTGTTTCCTGCATAATTGAATAGATCAATTTTTTTTTTAATTGTCATGTTTTGGGATATACTAAAAATGAAGACATAATTCTGTGTCATTACCTAAAAAAAAAAAAAAGATGAGCAGAGCTATAAAAAAAAAAGGTTTGCATATTACTGAAATAAAGCTAGCACAAATTCAAAATAGTGTTATAACTTTAGGAAGTTAAATGCAATTCCCATGGTAACCACTAAGAAAATAGCTACATAATACCCACAAAAGGAACTAAGAATAGAACTGAAAAGATTCTTTACACAAAATCAACTAAACACAAAAGCAGACAATAATGCAGGAAATGAGGGACAAAATAGCAACAGAAAATAATTGCCAAGTGACAGGAAGCTTCTTTATCAGTAATTATTTTTAATATAAATGATTTTAACTCTTCTCCCTGAAAAACTGGCATTTTGTAGTTTAAAAAATCATAATATAATAGTATCTGTCTATGAGAGACTTGGTTAAAATCCAAAGACAAATAGATTGAAAATAATAATGAAGAAATATATTCCATAGGAATAGTACCAAAACAGGGATGGCTATACTTGTAACAGACAAAACAGACTTTAAATCAGACAAGGTTATGAGATAAAAAGATACTATGTATTTTTAGAAGTTTAATATAAAGATAAGACAATTATAAACATTTATGTATTTTATAACGATTATCAAAATATAAAAAGCAAAAACTGACAGGCCTGTAGAGAGAAAACAATTCTACAATAATAACTGAGAGCTTATACCTCACTTTCCAGAGGAAGAAATAATCAGACAGATGATAAATAGAAAGGTTAACACACTAAACTAAGTAAAGGGCCAGGGATTTAGCTCAGCAGCTCAAGCACTGTCTGGTAAACTTGAGGTAATAAGTTTGATCCCCGGTACAATAAATAAATAGACCAAGTAAAATGCTTTAAAAACAACAGAATATACATTTCTTCTCAAATGCGCTGGGGCAGTCTTTCAGATAAACAAGGCTAGGTTTAAAAATGGTTGACAGGTACATAAAAAGATGACCAACATTAGAAGTCATAAGAAAAATGCAAAACAAAACTATAATGAGGCTGGGGGAGGCACACCCCTGTAATTCCCACTCAGGAGGCTGAGGCAGGATTGCTGAGAGTTTGAGGTTAGCCTGGGCTACACTGTGAGTTCCAAACCAGCCTTGAATGCATTAAGACCCTATCTCAAAAACAGTAACAAAAAAATCCCATTTTAATTATATCATCACCTTATACTCATTAGGACAGCTACTATTACGATAGTTAAAAAATATTAGTAACATGTTGGTAAGGATGTAGACACAATGGAATCTTCATTTTTGTTGATAGTAATGTAAAATGGTGCGTCTACTGTGGAAAACAGTATGGCAGTTCCTCAAAATAGTAAACATTGCCAGGTGTGGTGGCTGAGGCACAACTGCTATGAGTTCAAAGTCAGCCTAGGCTACACAGTGTGTTCAACCAAGGACAATCTAAACTACATAGTAAGACCCTGTTCTCAAAAACAAAACAGTAAAAACAGAATTACTATATAATCAAGTCATTCTACTTCTCGGCACATACCCGAAAGGAATTAATGCAGATCTCAGTATCTCAAATATTTCAAAAAGATATTTATACACTGCTCACAAGACTGCTCATAATAGTTAATGTGTGGAAATCACTTAGTGTTCATCTATGGGTGAATGGATATAGTAAATACATACATATGCATGAATATCACTCAAACTTTAAAAAGCAGGAAATTCTGATGTATAATACAGCACAGATGAACCTTGAAAGCAGAATGCTAAATAAGTCAGCTGCAAAAAAACCACAAATATTTATGATTCTACTTATATAGAGACTTTAAATTATGAAATTCATAGGCACACAAAGTACAATGATAGTTACCAAGAGTCCAGGGAAGGAAAGAATAAGGACTTACTATGTGTCATAGTTTAGACATAAAATATTCCCTAAGTCACATGTTTGGAAAGTGCCTCGATCGTGAAGGTACTATAATTCATCCACTGATGCATTCAGCAGCTGAACCTGCATGTTAGGAGGTGGGTCACTGGGGCATGATCTGGACGGGTATATTCTTGTTTCAGGCTCCTCCTTTCTCTTTCTCTCCTTCCTGGCTGTCAAAGGATGAACAGTTGTCCTATGACAGTCTCTTTTACCTTAGAGTCAGTATATTTTGGGATGAACCCACTAGAAACTAAGAGACACATAAACCTCTCCTCTTTTGGGTTGCAGGTAATGGGTATTTTGTCCCCAGAAGAGGAAAGGGACTAACTAGTACATTAGTTACAGGGTACAGAATTTCAATTTTACAAGATTAATACTTTATAAACTAACAATAATGGTTATAATTAATAATAGTTGCATTTCATTGACATACTTAACACTATTAAACTGTAAACTTAAAAATGGAAAATTATGTGATACATATTTTACTACAGTAAAAAATTTAGAAAACCCCCAAATGAATCCTAAGCTTAATTAAAAAAGAGAAAGATTTCACAGTCTAGGGCTAGATAATCAGTTCTTAGATTTACCACTAAAAAGAAGACACTGAATTTCAACAAAATTTAAAACTTTTGCTCTATGAAAGACTCTTATAAAAGGAAAAGAGAAGCTACTGAGAAGTATTTACCAAGTGGCATATATCACAAAGGATTGTTTGATTATATAAAAAAACTCTCAAAACTCAACATTAAAAAGACTATCTTGTTAGAATAAGAGCAAAAGACATGTAGACATATCACAGAAAAAAAAAAAAAAAGGTTAGGTGAATAGTAGATATGCACATGAAAAGATATCCAAAATCATTCACCACTGGGAAAATGTGAATTAAAACCAATGATCTATAATTATACACTTAAAAAAATGGTTAAAATAAAAAACAGAAATAACACCAAAGTTGACAAGGTAGGGGTGGGGATATAGCACAAGTGCCTGCCTGGTACGTACAAGGTCCTGAGTTCAATTCCTGGTACCAAAAAAACACAAAACAAAACAAAAAACAAAGAGAAGGTTGTGGTGAATCAGTCACACATTACTGACAGCAATGTAGAATGGTACAGCCACTCCAAAAAGCAGTTTAGCAGTTTGAAAAAAAAAAAAAGTCACATGATCAGAAACTGCATTCCTTCCTGGGTATTCGTCCCACAGAAATGAGTAATTTTGTTCACAAAAATCTACAAATGTGTATCACAGCTTTATTTGTAGTAGTCAAAAATCAGAAAAATACAGGTATTCCAAATGGTAAGTGGCTGAAGGGTGATATGTGATATTATACAACAGTACTCAGCAACAAGAAGTAATTACTAATTACTTATATATGTAACAATAGTTTTTTGAATCAATGTCCAGAAAATTAGGGTGAGTAAAAAAAGCTAATAAATATTTATATAAAATTCTTGGACAAAACGGAAAACAGATCAGTGGTTGTTTAAGAAAACTGGGGTGAAATTAAGTGCGTGTAACAAGGGGAAAAGGTAACATGAGAGATCTGTGATGATGTCAGTGTTCTGTATCCTGCATGTATTAATGTCAATATTCTGGTTAATACTATTACACTACTGGTACCATTAGAGGAAACTGGGTAAAGGCAAATGGGCTCTCTGAATTAACTTTTTTACAAACATATATGAGTCTAAACAGCCCCAAATAAAAACTGACTTTACAAAAAGATAATGGAAAATTCAGAACACAAATTAGTCTAAAGAATATAAATTCCAACAAGATGAGCCTTTCCTAAGAAGGTAGATACTTAGTTAAGTAGAGAAAGATTAGACTACATATGTGGGTTAGAAGGATTGGGCCTGTTACTAACACTCAGAGTGGAGATCAGAATGATGTATGACTGTCCTGACAAGGTGAAGTTCGTTACTGCCCAAAACTGTAAGTTACTTGTCCCCACACATTAGACTGAACTAGGCTGGAAGACCCATAAAATATTTTTGCAATCTCACAGTTCACAGGTCCTCAAGTCCTTGTGGAAAAGACCTATGAAATACCCAGGACTGATCAAATCCTTACAATACTTGAAAGAAGTGAAATGAAAGTAACTAAAGAAGCAACTTACATTCAAACAAACCCAACTCCTAACTCATTTGTGTTCTCCAACGTCTTAAAAGAACACTGGGTTCAATTTTAATGTTTCTTTTATATGTTATGATAGGGTATCAAAAAATTTTCAAGATACAGACAAAAGCAAGAAAACAGGAACTAGAGAAAAGCGATCAAAAGATAATGACCCACAGCAAAACCAGACAACATAGATGCTAGAAAGGACTTTAAAATGGCAATTTAAAATACATAAAATGATAGAGGGAAAGATGTGTAAGATGGAAGCAACAATTAATTTAAAAAGAAAAGTGGAGTCCCTAAAAGAGCAGACATTCTAAAAAGTGACAAGTACAATAAGTGAAATAACACCTATGACATATGCAAACAAGTAGTATTATTTATCTAGAAGTAATTTTAGATGTCACAGAACTGTATTTAATATGTAAGACCTTCCCAAGTACATTAAATACAAAATGATTCCATTCTTCTGCCAAGTCCCCCATATTTCTACAATCTATTGGTCATGGCAAACACTACTAGTTGAGGATAGCACTTTTCAACTACTAGAATTGTTAACGAAGATCAGAAATAAAACTTGCTTGCTTTGGCTGAAATGTAGGCTGCCTTAACATCAAGAGAGTTCATGAAGAAATGTGAAGTTACCATTTTTTAATAGAGCAATGGCTCAAACTTATAAAGTATGTGAAATTATGCCTTTGATTTCTTGTTGCCAATGTGTCCTATTAAATAAAAACTTCCCAATGAGAGCCCTACAAAATAAATTTAAAACTTTACATCCTACTTATATAATCAAGAAAAATTAGGTCATGTGCTTACAAAAATTTATACAGTATAAGAATGTTAAAAGATTTGTAACATTCCCAAATTGTAAATTTAAATTTCCTCATAACCAGAATGAACGAGCTATAGAATATTCATAAAATGGAACACTACATGGCAATTAAAAAGGAACAAACTACTGGTAAGGGTAGTATAGAGACTATTATTCATGTTTATATTTATAGAAAGTTTAAAACTAATCTATAATGATAAAAGTCAGAAAAATGATTACCTCAGAGAAGGACATATTGTTTCAGGAAACACAAAAGTGAGCCTGCTAGGGTATTAAAAATATTTTATACCTTTATGTGAGTGGTAATTACAGTAATAAAAAGGCATTAAACTGCATATGTAAATGTGTACATTTTAAAAAGAGGAAAAATAATAAAGATGATGATGATAACCAAACTGTGAACAAGACTCCCTACAAAACAGCCAATTATTAAGAAACTTTGGGGATTACCAAAAGATGTCAATATACCACTAACATGGAAATACAGTGCCAATATGGGAAGACTATTTTCCTTAACTGTATGCTTTAAATTATTTCTGGCTTTTGTCCATATATTCTTTGGAAACATTAACTTAAAATTATTCTTCTGCATTAGACTAGAATGGCATCCAGAACAGGGGTCAGCAAACATTTTTGTAAAGGGGCAGAAAAGTATTTTGGGGTTTTCAGTTACATGATCTCTGCTGCCAATACTTATCTCTGTCATTACAGTACAAAAACAGCTATACTCAGTAAATAAATGAATAGTTATGGCCTGGTTTGGCCCAATAGTCATTTGGTCCTTGATCTAGAGTAGAAGTACCTAGTCTTTGTTTCCCATGTTTATCTTTTATATAGCATGGTGCTTTGTATACAGTATTCAATACAACAAAGCTCAATATACAGTTCAGTGCATAGGCACTCAATAAAACAATGCTGAAATGAATCTTAAAAAACCATCTCTTTCAGCCAGGGATATAGCTCAGTGGTACAGCCTCTGCCTGGCAAGTGTGAGGTTGTGAGATTAATTTCTAGTACAAAACAAAACAAAACGCAAAACAAAAAACCACATCTCTTCTAATTCCCTCATTTTACAGAGAAAAACATGAAATTAGAGGTTAACATTTGCTCAATATTACAATTTTAAAGCAGTGCCTGCTTTTAGACTTTTGCACCAAAACCTTACATACCTCCTCTATTTAACATTGATTAAAATTTGAAAAATTCTTGCAAAGTTTCAAAATTTTAAACATTAAATGCATAGGATAAACTAAAAAGTAAATACATTATCTTTACCTATAGTTTGCTCATGAGTTATCAGTACAAGCTTTGTGCCACACAACCAAGAGATCTACAATTACTTAAAACTCATGTACAAAATTACATTTGTTTCAGGACTCAAGGTCATCTAAAAACTGAAATGACAACAAAGATATGTGATGCAAATTACAATTACTTAATAAACATAATAAACAACTAAGTTGTCAGAATATTTTATATAGCTATGCTTCAACCTTCTAGTATAATACCTTTTAAAAATGCATCCTATTAGGTTGGTGAAGATTTTTACATGCCAGTAAAACAATCAGTCATCAGTAGAGGGCAGCATTTCTATTCATTTTAACTAGAAATCTAAAATATTGAAAATTTCTGTAC
Source organism: Hydrochoerus hydrochaeris (assembly GCA_004027455.1). NCBI lineage: Eukaryota > Metazoa > Chordata > Mammalia > Rodentia > Hydrochaeridae > Hydrochoerus > Hydrochoerus hydrochaeris. Next base: position 123,159 of record PVLA01005243.1, on the reverse strand, counting down.
TGAGGTTTTTAAAAGGTATCACACCCTTTTCAAAGCTGCAAAGACGCAATTTCAATACAACCTACTGCATCTAAAATTGGATGACAAAGCCAGAAGTGATGGTGTGGACCTAAGGCCTCAGTTTCTTGAGAGGCTAAAGCAGGAGGATCACTTGAGACTAGCCTTGGCAATACAGCAAGACCCAATCTCAAAAAAAAAAAAAAAAAGAAGAAAAATAATGCCTTCATTTGTTAATTAATACATAACTATCTTACCCAAAAGTACTACATTTGGTATTTTAAACTCCCAAGGAAATAAACCAAAAACAATTTGAAATTTCTCTAGTAATTTATTACTTAATAATTCATCAGTCATTCAGTTAAAACACTTGTTGAATACTGAATGGAATCACAGATAGCTACTATGCACATGAGAGTGTTATGATTAGGATATAGAATGTCCTCAAAAGCTTCATGTGCTCAGAGAGGGTGCTACAGTGGACTTGTTAGGGGGTAGAGATGGTTTTAGACAGGTCAATGGGGGACTGTGTGTGACCAGGAATGCTGTATCTCCCTCTCTGCTTTCTTCTGCCCAGACTCTTCCACCGTGATTGCCCTCTGCTTTGGATATAGCCAACCAGGAACTGAAAACATGAGCCAAAATAAAAACCTCCTCTGTTAAAATTGTGGGCTTTGGGTATTCTGTACCAGCAATGAGAAAGTGACTAAGACAAAAGGCAATCCTTTTTCTGCATCCAATAGTTATACCCCAATCAGCACAGAAAAGTTTTATGTTATGGTCACCAACACTGTTAACTAGAGATTCACAACTCTCAATACAAGGCCTTAGCATAATTCCAAGATCCAAAATAAAAGCAACAAAATAAGAAGTTGATAAAGCAGAAACAGGTAAGAGTGGAAGCATCTTTAAGTCTCACCCTCTTTTATATTCTCATTATTCTAATATCCAACTCATCTTCATGATGAGCTACCGTAAATCATCCACTACTTCTTATAAAAGAGAACTAGCACACTATCATAAAAGGCAAGGAACAGGTATTATAAAAGAGGTAAAGAGTAATCCAGAAAACATTTTCTGTCCAGCCAGGAGACCATGTATTATTTAATAAAAATTATTAAAAAGGCTTGCTAACATTAGTAAAGTTTTATCAAGTGCCAGTCATCATTTCACACACTGGCAGTTTTTAGTTCAATTAATCTTTAAACATTCTCAAAAGTAGGTTCCATTATTTCCCCCATATAACAGATTAAGAAAGAAACTTAAACTCAGAGGGAATAATAAGAAACTTATCAAGGAATCAAGTGTTGAGACCAGAACCTCAATACTCACCAGAGCCTGAGTTCTTGACTATTGTCCTTTATTCTCTGCTCACTCTAAGTGGCACAACTGCTGTTGAATGGCTACTGCAGAAACAAAACTACACAGGCCGGGAATGAAGCTCAGTGGCATAAGTGCCTGCTTGGCAAGCACAAGATTGTGAGTTTGATTCCCAGTAAACCCCCTCCCCCAGCCGCCCCCAAAAAAGAAAAAAAGAAATAAGACTATAGAAATAAGACTATAAGGACTTTTAAAACTCAGAGAGACAAAATTTGAAACAGAGAGACAGAGAAGAAACCCTAGTTATTCCTTTGGAAAGATTGAAAGGATGAGCAGAAAATAAGGGTGGAAATTGAAAGCAACCTCAATTACTATAATTCAGTAGGTTCCAAACAAGATGAATACCAGATGAATATGAACTGGATCCTAAAAACTGGTAAAAAGGCAAAATAGTTTAAAAAAGAAGACAACATACTATGTATGCAACATACAGAAATAATCATTGTGGATAAGATTAGGAGTCATAATGAATCATTCCAATAGAAAGAGAGAAGAAACAACTTAGTGAAAATAGACTAAATACAAAGTAAGACATTTTTTGCTGGAGCAATGTCTGAAGATTACTAGATTTTTCAAACAGCAATATTTATCAAAACATTGAAAATGTTTATGTGACAGAAAAGGTAAAACGGGCAATAAAGTGCCCCCTTTAACCTGAATCTTATCATAAGGGTGCTTAATCTCATTCATGAGGTCAAATCCCTTATAATCAGCTCAACTACTCAAGGGAACTCTTATCATTCAAAGCATAGCATATACCTTTTGAAAATTGGGAATCTTTCCTGATACACAGTATTAGATATGAATCCAAGGCTTGTTGTGGTAGCCGCACGCCAGTAATCTGTGCAATTGAGAGGTTGAGGCTGGGCTACAAAGTGCGTTAAAGGCCAGCCTGAACTGCATAGGGAAACCCTGTTTCAAAAAAGGGGGCGAGTGAATCCAAATTTCCTTTTTTTCCCAGTGAAACAAGTTTTTAAAGGAGATTTATTTATTTAAAAGTCTAGACTGTGTTTTTTTGCATGGGGGCCCACCCTCATGCTATAGAGTGAGCTTCTTCTCCTACTTTTACTTGGCCCAAACTCACTCTGCAGAGCCTATTTCTCAGACTGGGTTTGCTTGCTCGCTGATGTGTCCTTTGTTCTCTCTATCCCCTGTCCATGAATACAGAGCCTACTTCTTTTCCTACGTTTAATAAAATTTTGCTACCATTTGTAAAAAAGAAAAAAAAAGGTCCATCTTGGGTTAAGCACATGCACACAGTCAAAGATATTTTTAAAGAATGAAGAAACACTATGGACTAATATGGGGAAGCCATCTGGATACTCTAAATAAAACTAGCAAGGGGTGAAAGACTGTATAAATATAAAACACACTACCTATTTTATAAAGCAAGAAAGAAAGACATTCTTGTTTACTTATATTTAAGTAGTAAAAAGGTAAACAGAAACTAGCAGTTTCCTATAGGAGTCTGGGAGAGAAACAAGTGAGAATTATCTACATAAATTTTTAATGACAGTTTTGATTTTTTACTTAAGTGAGTATACTACTCAACAAAAACAATGTTTAAAAAATTCAGAGAGTAAATAAGTGAAAAGATGGCAGATGTGTAAGAATTATTGTTATAGATCAATACACAATCAGACTATTTAGACTAAAATTAAACTTCTGTGCTAGTAGTTATAGAACTGTATAGATATAAAACATTTCCACTACCACATGAAGTTCAATGCTCGAGTTGTTAGTTAACATTCTGTAGCTCAGAGATGAAAGTAAACACTGTAACATAAGAAAGGATTGTGTCTCTCCCAATTCAAGTATAGGCCAAAAACAATCTATACAGTCAATTCTACATATATATATATATATATATATATATATATATATATACACACAGACAAATCAATTTAAATTAAATGATGAAAATAGCAAATTAAGTGTCAAGAAATGATAAACTAAGAAATGGGTGGGAAACAATGGACAGGTAAACTATTTTCTTGATCCTTCTGAATTCATTATAAGCACAGAATGATAAACTTTATTGTTTTGGTACTGGAAATCGAACTCAGGACCTTGTACTTGCCAGGCAGGCACTTATGCTGCTGAGCTACATCCTCAGCCCAGAATGATCAACTTCAGTGTCAGTTTTCTAAGATTATCAATGTATAACCATATTAAAGCAAGGTTTAAAATGCATTACAAAGTAAAATACTCATTTTTAAACAAAAAGCCAGGGCTGGGAATTTAGCTCAATGGTGCAGCACCCGCCTGGCAAGCATGTGGTCCCCAGTTCGACTCCCATACCAAAAAACAAAAAAACATACACAAGTTTAGGCAGATACACCATGTGGGAAAAAGTTTTACTTTGCAATGCTTATAATCTATTAACAGACACATACAATTATAACTTTACAATGATACATTTTATTATAAACAGAGCATACTTTTGTACAAAGTAACTTAATCAGGAATCAAAGACTGCTTGAGGAAATAATCTATAAACTGGAATTTAAAGGGTTGTAAGATTAAAGGATGCAGGCTTGCAAACTGTTATGCATAAAGATCTCAAAGATGAAGGAAATACCTTGCAAGAACTGAAAAGTTCCTCTGAACACAAAGAATGAAAACCTAGTCTTTACCTCCCCTAAATATACATGCTGCTAATTCCTTAGTTGGGAGAAATACCTAAGATTGCATGTTTCAAACACTGCCCTGATGACACTTAATATGGACTCCCAGTTTTAGAAAGTTAAGGTAAATAAAAATATCGATGACTGCCACTGAATATAAGAGAATCTCCTGAAATATAAAAACTTACATTCTCCTTTCGTTTAAGAACACAGGCACAAAATTTTTTTCTTCTCAGTTCTTTCTCCTGCTACTTATTTGAGCTCCTGCTAAATAATCCTAAAATCATGAGATACAAAACATCCCTTTTCCATTTATTTGGTCAACAAGCAGTAAAATAAGAAATGGAGTAAGGCTTAACTCCACTGTAAGAAATTTTGGTGCTCAATCTGCCTGTCCTTCTTTTTCCCTCCCTTACTCCCGCAAGTTACTACATAGTTCAAAAGCCTCTATGACAAAAGTAATGCCCTTAGCTGCAAGTTTATACATAGTGCTTTATTAGTAATATAAGAAAATATACTATATATAACAATATTTTCCAATCATTCTTGTTAGACCTTATATGCTCTCAGTTAATTTTCCCATGTGATAATGGGCTAACAAAAATGCATTTCTCTGCCTGGTCCCTAACATTATTAGTTCCACACCAACTGAAATATTTATAAAGCAGCTAAGAACGTAAGAACTTCCAAACATAAAGCTAAGCATCACCTGGAAAGACATTATGTGAAAATACTGTATCCAAGCAAACTGAATGCCACAGTATACTATCAGAAATAGTACCACAGTAGGAATGTTCTCTAGCATTTTTCCCCTGTAAAATATCTAAACCCAGTACGATTTTTTTAACTCAAAGAGAAAGGACATTTTCTTTTCCACTAAGGCAAGAAAAATATTATATTTGTGTTTAAAATATATTAATCAAAAAAGGAATATAAGTCATTTATGATTGCCTTAAATTAGCATATAGCATTAATTCTACTCTAAATGGAGGTCAAGATTTGGCGGTTCAATAGCAGTGCTGATTTAGTCACCATAGCTCACAACCTAGTCATTTGCAAATATTTTAAAATAAGACTCTTCATTGTTAAGAATATATAGTCATGGGGGGGCTCAGAAAACTAATCATCACTGTTTTAGCTCAACCCACATGCCTGTTCTTAAGAGTATCCATGGTAGCAGTGATGTAGCATGCCTACCTAGCTCACCGTGCCTACACAAGTGGGAGAAAAGAGAGGCGGATGATGAAAAAATTCACTTGGAAAGGTGTTTTAGTATTAACATGATAGAATTACATCAACTGCACTGTCAGACTTTAAAAACATGTAAAACTGTAAAGCTCTTTATAGATCAAAAAAGAAAAAACATTGAGGTAGGGAACCAGGTAGGAGAAGGATGTACCATATCCTCTGGTTGAAAAGAAAAGCAAGAATTTTGTTTTTCTACTGTAACCACTGGATTAAAATGTTCAAAGGGTTTATTTCTAATAATAGAACAAATCACTTTAATTTAGGTTTTTTAAAGTAACTACAAACAATGTTTTAGGCTTCCTAACTTCCAACCTACATCATCTATTTTTAACAGTTACATAATAAAAATGTATAAATACTCGAAGGATAAAAAATTCTAAATCTATCAAGAAACAGCAGAGAAAAGAGGCTGATCATTTCAATTAACCTTGTTAATACTGGGAATAAAACTAAGCTGAATGGAATGATACAAATTACAGGGAAGAAACAATCACCAATGTCTGTGAGAACTCATAAAAAAAATAGAACCCTGTTTTCCAGGGTTTTGTACTCTTTAAACATTCTTTAGAAATATTTCATTATAAAAGTGTGTTTAGAGGTACAGAAAACATTCTCTTATAAATGGGGGTGGGGTGGGGTGGCATGTTTGTATCCCATCAAGTACTACTGAACCGTAAAACTCTGTGCAAAAGTAATTTACATCAATTTCTCCAATGTTTCTCACAATGAGGAATAGTTCACTATACAAGAGATAGTCTACTTTCAAAATTACAAATTTACTTACTTTTTTGTTACTATCATCTTAAAAAATCTCAATTTCATTTAACAATCACTATGTGACACCATCAATACACAGAAATAAAAATAAAAAAAAAACAAGAAAAAAGGTAAATTATTTCATATTTTCCAAACCAGTGTATAAATTTTACATGTAAGCACCCAGAATCTATACCACAATCACACAATGTTCACAAACTAGTGTCCATAAATAAGTCAAACTTTGAGATTAAGTTAAGCATGCTGCACTTTGAGAACAATGAGCAAAACAGGCTTTAAAATAAGTACTTTAAGTACTTATATAATAAGTTTAATTTTCTTAAATTCAAGATTAACATCTTTCCAAAGGCAACACAATCAGAACTTGACTATTTTCTTCTTTAAAAAATTAACTATATTTGCAATAAAGAGTCCAGAAAATGTTCTCAAAATGAATTATACTCTCAACTATCATGACATGTTGGGACACAAAATAAAGTGGAAGAGAGGAACTTTGAGAACATTTTCAAAAAGATTTAAACATAAGGCTTTATAAGACCTTTGCTGTTATGAGTAAAGCTTCCGATAAATATTAGGGAAAAGAAATCTTACACACAATTTGTAGCTATCTAAAACACATTTAGAAACAGTCTTTCAAAAGAATATAAACTAAGCATAGCATAGATTCAAATATCTATTTTCAAATATCTAACAATTCTAACACTTTATTTTTTAAATATATTATGAACAAAAGGTTTCTTATCTGTTACTAACAGTAAAACAGGAAAGCATATTGTATCTTACCTTTGTGGTTACAATGCACAGGCAATCCATTATCTTAACATTAGAATAATATTTTACACATGAAGCAAAACTATTTCAAGTTCCTTATTTGAAAAAAATTTAACATAAAAATAAAAAGTTATGCAAGATAAAATTGTAGATAAAAACTTATAACTGTTACAATATCTCTCCAGGATCCATTCTTAGAGGTAACAATTTTTCTACTATTTGAAATACAAAAAACAAAAAAACAAACAAACAAAAAAAACCCAGAATGTGTCACGTGTCCTACAATCTTCTTTATGTAATCTGTATCTGAAGACTTGAAATTATCCCGCAAAACACTGTAGAAGATGTTTAGGTTTATTCCACAAGAGTCTACTGCTGCTTCAGATGCAATTTCATTAATCTCTTCTTTCAAGCTATGAGGTTGACAGGGAGTCATCTGATAAAATGCTCCACAAGGTTTCCCCAATGTAAATTAAAATCTGTTTCTCCTTGTTTGCTACAGTTTGGATATTCAAAACACAACTACCAAAAAGAAATTACTTTTTTTTTAACAAGCAAACATTTCTTCCACTAAACCATTTCAGCAACTGCAGCCTGCAAAGTAATGACTTTCTCAGGCAGTAATGAATGGAATATTCCATGTGGTATTTTTGAGAAGGGGAGCAGAAAGAAGAAAATGAAAAATTTAAGATATGATCTCTAAAACTTACCTTTTCTCTCTCTACTAAAGTAAGTAAATATATTTCACCAGTGAAGCCTAATTTTAACTTTAGTGGCTTACTAAAATCCATTTCACCTAATCCCTGGCCTTTTCAAAAAGAAAGAAACCCACCAAGAAAAGGTAGTTATAAACTATGTACCATTTCAAATTCAGTTAAGTCTTTGTTTTTAGCCCAGAAATAACTGACTTTTGTGATTTCACTTCTAGTCCTCAAGATTATCAGGAATACATGCTAATACACAAAGGATGAGGCACAGGGACAGCAATGGTTTGCAGTTTAATAAGCTTCCAGTTACTCTCCCTACACAAATAGTAAGAAAGAGTGTATGAGGGCTGGGGATTTAGCTCAGCAGCATAAGCGCCTGCCTGGCAAGTGCAAGATTGTGAGTTTGATCCCCGGTACCAAAAAAAAAAAGTCTATGATATAGTTTTTGTTCACAATGTTTCTTTAGAGTTCACAAAACTTATGAATGACCTTCAATTCAAACAACTGTTGCCACTTGCTTATTATACACAGCTCTTACTCTTAAAGTGTTAGATACACATGGGCCATTCCAGCAACTTCTATACTATGCCAAATTTCACTATGAGGGTTCTAAGGAAGTTAGTACATTTATCAAATAGTAAGCATCACACTATTGCTACTGTTATTACTGATATTTATCAGGTGACAGCCTTTTGTTTAGAACCTAAAATAGTATACCTTTGATAGGTCCTGTGGGACTTTACCTTGAACAAAGCCTAATGAGGCTATTGTGTGAGGATTAAATGATACATACACAGCACTGAGAATAATGTAAGCACATTGTTAAGAGCTCAGTACATTAATGCCAGCTATAGCTATGTATTTAATGTAGTATAACATGAAACATACTAAGCCAGGTATGACAGAACATACCTATAGTCCCAGCTTTACAGGAGTGTGGGTTTTAGGACAGCCTGGACAACGTGGGGAGACTCGTCTCAAAAAATAAAAAAATAACAAAACAAACCGGAAATATAGACAGAAAGAAAAAAGCCTTTTGATCTTTGTCCCTGGTTCCTGTTGCAGAGCCAAGATAAACCCTGGCAATGCTGAGTGTTTATTTATGTTACTTACAATAAAGCTTTCCATCACACCTGAGCTTTTACCAATGAGTTGGCTTAGCATGGAACCACTAGAAAATGCCAGGATGAGGCTGGTCATCAGAAAAACCAGAAATTAAAGATTAGAAGGAATAAATTTTGAGTCTCTACAAACTTGCAAGCAAGAGAGAGTAACTGGAGATCAGCCCCACAAAGTCTCTCAATAAGATTTGATGAACTTGTAAGTTGGCAAACATCCATGCGCCAGGACTGTGGAACACACCAACTCCACCAGGATAGAAGCACCTGCATTTAAGATTCTTCCAGACAATGTCCTTATCCTGTGCACTTCTCCATCTGGTTTTTCATCTGTATCTGGAGGTATCCTTTGTACTAAACCAGTATAAGTGTTTCCCTGAGTTCTATGAACCATACTACCAAACTAAAACCAAGAAAGGGGGACTGGAGATTTAGCTCAGTGGCATAAGCACCTGCCTGGCAAGCGCAAGGTCATGAGTTCAATTCCCGGTACAAAAGGGGGGGGGGTACAAAAACTCTGTTATATGTTATATATACCTGGTCAGTGAGAGGTATAGGTGACAACCTACTATTTGCAACTAGCATCTGAAATGAGTCAGTCTTTTAGGGCTGAGCCTGTAATCTGTGGGACCCAACACTATCTCTACTCAATACAGAGGGTTCTGTGTTAAGTGAGAGTAGATAGAAAACAAATTGTTCTCTCAATGTGATTTGTGGTTTGGGGAGTAGGTAGAAACACATTTCATCACGAGCTAAAATGTCGCTTCTCCTAAACAAAACATGCCAGGAAATTACATGCTTTCCTGAAAACCAAAAGCATTTCCTTCTCTTGATCCCACCCCTCAATGATCAGATAGTCCTAACAGGAAAGGATAAAATCTACTCTACTCAAAGCTCATGGCTCATGGCTCCTTAAAATTTATCAGTTTTAAGCAGATTACTGAAAGTAATAAAGGTAACAGTCAAGTACTGACTGGACATTGCACTCTGTAAAGAAAAATAAAAAGGTATACAAAACCCTTTAGCTGGTTTCTTAGTGTTTACATGACATTTCTCTCATTTCTCTCTGGCCCAGACATGGAAGACATTACCAAGTGTAGCAGACCTCATATCAGTATGGGCTGAAAATCCCAACAGCAAGTCAGAAACATTATTTAGTCAATTAACTGGCTATGAGTCATTTATCACTTTCTTTAGGGGGTGTGTGTAAGGACTCAGTTTCCCCTTTTATAAAATAAAAAACTCAATGCTCATTGGATTCTAAGCTCCAACAGAGTATAGACTCAAGAATGTTGCAAGTATCTACAACTTTACCCACAGCATCTGGGGGGTGGCATGTGACCAAATTGTAACAGAAGCTCAAAAAATATTTGTTTTTTTTTTTTTTTCTGTTGTTCGTTTTGGGTCATGAAGACTGAACTCAAGGCTTCATGTATGCTAAGGTAAGCAATGTATCACTAAGCTATATCAGCAACCCATTTTGAGACAGAATCTCACTAAAACGCCCAGGTTGGCCTGCAACTTGCTCAGCCGGAGTAGCTAGGATTACAGGTGTGTGCCATCATACCAAGCTCTAAGTATTTGTTGAATTAGCAAATACCCTTTTCTAACATTCAAACTATAGGTGATTAACAGAACTGAAAACAGTATGAATTAAACTGACCCTCTGAATTAGACACTTCATTTTTGCAGTTTAAAAAAAAAACTTTAGAATCATTTTGCCAACTCTAATATAAAAGACACCAAAATATCTAACTTTACTGAGTCAGTTTAACTTTTACTTCAGTCATTTAAGCAAACAATTTTAATCAAACTCTTCAGACTCAGCTACAGCATTAACACTGTCATTGTAACTACATTTTTGTCTATTTGAACCATCGGACAACAGTTTCATAGAATCTAAGTTGCTATGTTGTTCTTTTTGAACTAAAATGTCACCTTACCATTTATCCCAAACTTCTACCAGCACCCATTCACATAATACAAGGTCAATTTTTTTCCGTTTTAACAGTTGGTACATATTTATGATCTCTATACCATGAAATGTATTTATTAACCTTTCAAAAAAAGTTCGCATGTAACACCTAATACTTGCAGTTTTTAAGGTCATACCCAGAAATAATTATGTAATCTATGTTAAATTTTGCATTTATTGCATATTCTACAAACATCTAAACTGGCAGTACCTAGGAACATTTCAAATGCTATTCAAAATAATCTAGAAGTCACCATGTAATGTGAGCAACTTTAGGAAGACTCAAATCTTTTTGGGATGGTAATACTCATTTAACATTCAGGCACATAATTAACAGTATTTGAGAATACCAGTAACTTTCTATAAACATGCAACTGTTTCTAACCACGATGGAGTAATACCAAACAAACTGACTTTTCTGCCTTAAACAACTAAAAATTTGGAACAAATACGAAGCAATGAGTTTCAGATATTAGACAAAGGCCAATGGTGGACTTCTATAAGACAAGTCCCATAACTGTACATGAAGCTTCCAGGCTGCAGCAAAGGGAGTGTAAAACTAAAAGCCCAGTCATCTAAGCCACGGAAACAGAACGGGGAGGGGGGGGTTAGTAAGGCCGAAGTGTCTGAAATTCAAGGCAAGAGTATCAGAAGGGAAAGAGCTGCACAGAGTGTCAGAGATCAGCTGAGCTTCCCTAAGTCTTCAATTTTGAAGAAAATGTAAAGCTGGAAAATAACAGGGCCAAAAACAATGAAAAAACTCACAATAGGCAAGGCATCAGAGAAAGCAATGAGAGTACTGCCACAGTACTGGGAAAAAATTAGCCCTATCCTAAAGGCCACTCCGTTCCACTAAAAATGTTTAAAAGCAAGCTTCCAAGTAACTGCACTGCATCCCAAAACAAAGTTCGAGACTACAAAAGCTAAAAATCATGCTTGTCAAATTCACTAAAAATGACCAGACATGTAAAGAACCAGAAAAATACAACCAAGATAGGACCAAAAAACCATCAGTAAAAGAGACCCAGAGATCCAGACATGACAAATGAAATAATTAATGTACAAAGGCATTTTGAAAGTTACTTTAGTTTGGTCCCATATGTTCAGGAAGAGAGGGGAAAACATAAGTTTATTAATGAGATACATAAAATTAAAAAGTAAACAAACTGAACTTCTAGCAACACATTTAAACGTTTAAAACAAAAAATTAACTAAATGGGATTAACACTAGACTAGACACTTCAGAAGGAAAGATTAATGAATTTAAGATAGCAACAGAAACTGTGGAAATGTAACAAAAAATGGAAAAAACTGAATCTCATCACTGAGCATGGGACAAATTAAATTAAATCATTCTGTATATAACTATTTAAAGAAATTAATAGGTGATTTCTTACTGTTTATTTTTTTTCTGAAATTCTGTATTGTTTCTACCCTTTTGTCTGTTTTAGTTCCCCCCCCCTCTTTAAATAAAATAAAGAAATTAACAGATGAAAAGTTTCAATTTGGGTAAAAACTATAAACCCACAGGGCTGGATTTAGCTCAGTGGCATAAGCACCGTGGTCTTGAGTTCAATCCCTGGTACAAACAAAACAAAACAAAACAAAACAAAACAAAACAAAACACCCACAGACCCAAAAATTCAATGAATCCCAAACACCAGAAACATAATGAAAACTGACAATAGATGGGAATGATAAGCACCAAATTAAAGATAGTTTAATTCTGGGGGGACAAGGTAAAAGAATGTGACTGTAGTGAAAAACAAAGTGACTTCAAACAATACAATATTTTAAGGTAGGTAGTTAAGTACATGGATGCTAATAATATTCCCTATACTTTCTGTATGATTGAAATTTTTTCGTAACAGAAGAAAAACTAACAAGGTTGAAGAGCAGAGAGGGGACTATAGCAAGTGGAAAAAAAATAAATCAGGTAAAGACCTAAAATAATAATAGGAACATCTTTTTTTGTTTTGCTATATTAATAATCAATAATAATAAATATGCAACATTTTAACAAACAGAAATAGTCTCCATGTGAAGAATCTAATATTTACTGAGCAACTTCTATGTTAACCTCTGATCTAAGGTTTACAAATATTATCCATTTCATACTTACAAACAGCACATGAGTTGTGTTGTATTATTCCTACCTTACAGATAATGAAACCAAAAGAAAAGAAAAAATTAAACAATTTACTTTATGTCATATAACCAGTGGAGAAAACTGAGTTCATGAACTGAGGCACCACTGCATATAACCTAACACATTAATAAACATATAAGAATACAGTCAGCTTTCTGTATAGAAGGATTCTGCATGCATGGATCAATCAACCATTAATTTAAAAGATTAGGGAAAAATCTGTGTCCATGCTAAACTTGTACAGACTTATTATTGTCTAAAAAACACAATGTAACAAGAGATGATTAACATATAAGGCAGGATTGTGCAGGTTATATGCAACTACCATGTAACCATATAAGGGACTTGATCATCTATAGACTGATAACCAATTTCCCATGTATATCTATGGATTATTATTTACACCAAATAATTAAAAGACATTATCTTAGGTAAAGAACACTTTAAAAGATCAGCTCTCAACATTATGTCTCTCCCTGGATATGTGATTTTTAACATATGTTTATCTGTATAATCAGAAAATAATTTAAAGTAAATTACTGGAAAAAGGGAACAGTAACTCCAGAAAAATGTCAGAAGTTGAGTTACAGTATGCTGGGAATGAGAAAGAAGAAAAGAAAAAAAAGGTAAACTTTTTTCAAGTTTAGTATGAAGAAAAGGAAAATATATTGGGCTGGGGATTTAGCTCAGCGGCTTAAGCGCCTGCCTTACAAGCACAAGGTCATGAGTTCGATCCCCAGTACCCAAAAAAAAAAAAAAAAAAGGAAAATATAGGATCCTGCTGAGAAATGCTTTTTGTTTTTAATGTCTGTTTTTACTGTGATAGACTCCTTGAAGTTAATTACAGGATAAAGAAGGGAACAGAAGCTCAAGAGAAAAAAACGTTACACATGCTGCATGAGGTGAGGATACGATGAGAGTCCATAAAAGGAAAAGATCAACAGCATAAAAGGGACAGTTAATATTTATTATCTGAGGTAAATTTCATGTAATTTAAAACATTTTTATAAAGTTAGAAATTTCTGCAATAAGCATATACTACTGTAACAATAAAAAACAGTTGGGAAGGGGCTGGGAATTTAGCTCAGTGGCGCAAGCGCCTGCCTGGCAAGTACAAGGTCATGAGTTCGATCCCCAGTACCAAAAACAAAACAAAACAAAACAAAAAAACAGTTGGGATTAAATTATATAAGATATAATATTAAAGACAGTAGTAAGTGCAGATATAAAGTTATCAAAATTACTTAAATAATGAATTACTGAAAAGGTTTAATAATTCAAGACTTATAAAAGGCACATTCTCAACAGATACCACAAAAATCTAGAGAATCATCAAAAATAATTTTCAAAATCTACATTCCGACAAATTAAGAGAATCTGTATGAAATGATACATTTTTAAGACACATAATGACCTACCTAAATTGAGCAAAGATGATACACAAAATCTAAACAGACCAATACAAGCAGTGAGAATGAAACAGTAATTAAAACTGTCAACTAGGAAAAGTCCAAGATCAGATGGATTTGCAGCTGAATTCTACCAGATCTTTAGGAAAAAACTAATGCTCCTCAAACTTTTCCTCAAAAGAACAGCAATGCTCCTCAAAGTTTTCCATGGAAAGAACAGGAAGATACCCTCTGAAACTCAAGTCTATGAAGCCAGTATTATCCGATACTGAAACCAGATAAGAACTACAGAAGTAAGCTACAGACTGATATCCTTAAGGAACACAGATGCAAAACTCAGTAAGATCCTCCTTAACAGAATTTAACATCACATTACAAAGATCATACATCATAACCAATTTGGTTTTATCCCAGGGCTGCGAAGATGGTTCAACATATACATCAATAAATGTAATACATCTCATAAATAGAATCAAAGCTAAAAACCACACATTTGGTTGAGCATTGCTGCACATTCATACAATCCCATCACTCTGGGAGGCTGAGATAGGAAGCTGGCAGGTTCAAGCCCAGCCTGAGCAATTTAGTGACTTAGCAAGACCCTATCTCAAATTTTAAAATAAAATTTTACAAGGCTGGGGAATGTACCTTAGCGCAAAGCCTTGGGTTCAATTCTTGGTACCAAATAAATCATACAATCATCTCAATGGATGCTGGAAAAGTCTTTAATAATAAGGTCAACACCCTTTCACGATAAAAACCTGTTTTCAATAGGTACAGAAAAACCTCACCTCAAAATGATAAATGACACATAACATTCACACCCAACATCATATTAAATGGAGTGGCGGGGAAACAAAGGTTAACTTCGAAGTCTAGAATGAGACGAGGTCACTGCTCTCCCTATTCCTGTTCCATACAGTACTCAACACTCCAGGCAGACCAATCAGGACAGAAACAACAGGGATGTGAATTGGAAAAGGAAAAAGGCAAATCACTCTTTTCTATAGATGATATGATCTTCACACAGAAAACCCCAAAAAACCTACTGGAAGTTTTTTGGATCTGATAAATTCAACAAAGTGACAGGATATAAAAATTGGCACACAAAAACCAATTATGATTCTGTATACCAATAACAAACCCAAGGAGAAATCAGAAAACAATCTCATTCACAATAGTTTCCAAAAAATTAAATACTTAGAAATCAACCTTAACAAGGAGGTAAAAAGATCTCTATATAATGAAAATCACACAACTCTGAAGAAAGAAATTAAAGAGAATATCAGAACTGGAAAGAGATTACCTGTTCCTAAAGTGAGAGAATATTGTTAAAATGCCCATACTATCAAAAGTTATCTACAGATCAATTCAATTCCTATTAAAATGCCAACAACATTCCTCACAGAACTAGAAAAAGCCCTGAATTTCACTTGGAATGAGAAAACACCTAGAATAATGAAAGCATCTCTGAGCAAAAAGAGCAATGTTGTAGGCATTACTATACCCGATTTCAAGCCACACTATAAAGTTGCTGTAACAAAAACAATATGGTAATGGCACAAAACTAGGTATGTAAACCAACAGAATAGACCAGAGGATGTAAAAACAAACCCAAGCACCTAAAGCCAACTGATTTTTCACAACAGGGCCAAAAACATGCTGAAGTAGACAGTCTAACAAATGGTGCTGGGTAAACTGGACACCTACATGCAGAAAATTGAATCTAGATCCCTATCTCTCATTATCTTGGTTACTTTTCTCCTTGCTGAGTCAAAATACCCAACACCCAGAGTTAAAGCAAGAAAGTTTTATTTAGCTCACAATTTGCAGAAATTCAGTCCATAATCAGCTGTCTCCAAGGCAGGGTGGCACATGACAGAGGGGAAACAGTACATGGCAGCAGAAGACAGGAAAAGCAACCAGAGCAAAAAGCACAAAAGGGTGGAGCAAGGCTCATTTTCGCCCTTAAATTGTATGCAAGCTACCTGCCTTAGGTAGATGTAGCACTCACATACCACAATCCCAGCAGAAGACAATGAATCAATCACAAATTCTAGATTTAGCTGCCTCTGAAAAGCTCACCCCTATAACTGCCTAAGGCTTTGCGGGGTACATCCAGACACAAACTGTAACTCTCACCCGGTTATAAAATCAAATCAAAACAGAGCAAAAACCTAGACACATGAGTAAAATTAGAAACACTGAAACTGCTCGAAGATAACACGGGAAACATTTTAAGCCATAATCACAGGCACTTTCTGAACAGGACTTGAAAAGCACAGGAAATAATGTGAAGAATCAACAAATGGAACTAAATCAAGTTAAAAATCTTCTGCACAGCAAAGGAAACAGTAAAGAGACACCCACTGAATGGGAGAAAATTTTGCTAGCTACTCTTCTACAGAGGATTAACATCTATATAAAGGCTGGGGATTTAGCTCAGCAGCATAAGTGCCTGCCTTGCAAGTATGTGGTCCTGAGTTCAATCCCTGGTAAGGATAATTAAAAAAAAAAAAAAAAAAATATATATATATATATATATATATATATATATGTGTGTGTGTGTGTGTGTGTGTGTGTGTGTATAACTGAAAGAAATTAATCTCCCTAAAACAATGTATCCAATAAAAAATCTTTATTAGTATTTTTCAAAAGAAGTTCAAAAGGCCAAAAAGTAGATTTCTAAAAAAAGTTCAACATTTTCAGCCTATAGAAAAATGCAAATTAAAACTACATTGAGATTTCATCTTGCCCCAATCAAAACAGCTATCATCAATACAAAAAGAATGTTGATGAAGATGTGGAGAAAAGGGAATCTTAATAAAATATTTAAAAACAGAAATTAAATCTACATTTTTCCAGATGAATTTTTTTGAGTCATTTTAACTGTCATCCATCAATGTTTCAAACTACTTATATTTTCAGAATAACATTTGTCAAGGGTATTCGGTTGGTCATCTGTGCTAAAACATTACTGCAGTTTCCTGACCTTAGCTCACTCACATCTGAAACATACATTTTCCCTCTTTCTAAAAATCTAGGACTCGATGGACACATCTCATTGCTTCCTTTAAAGTCTACCCATAAACAGGTACAGATTTTAAACATTACCAGACATTTTTTATGTGCTAAGCCCTAAAACATTTTTGACTGTATACCTTTCTCACACATTTTCCAAACTAGTAAAATCTGACATTTAACACCTGAAAGTTCTCATTTTTATATTCATTTGAAGTCCTTTGATTATGTCCAGAAAGTATCATTTAGAAAGTGCAGAAACCAGAGCTACACACATCACTCTAGGTAAAAATGATTCATAATTTTATAGAAGCTAAAATCTAATACTGGAGATGTGGAGACCAAAGCTTTGTACATGCTAGGAATGTGCTCTACCATGCACACTCCCAATCCTCCAATATCAATGAAACTCCATATATTGTTGCTCTCTCTCACTGAAACCTATATGGAAATAAACTTTGAGCCTACAAAACTACTTACTTTACCTTAATAAATTGTAGTCTGGTTGCAGTCAGCCATTATCTAAACAATCTCCTATAAAAATAGGTAAATTAAGTATATGAACTCTTTATAATCAGACAATTTAAAAAATGGTAATTAATTATACAAGTCAGTGCTCTTGAAGTTTATTCCATAAACAAGTTTTTAAACCTAGGACTAACAAATAATTGTGAGTCACCAGCGTGGTAGTGCATGTCTGTAACCCCAGCGCTTGGGAGGCTGAGGCAGGAGGAACACTGCAAATTTGAGACCAGCCTGGGCTACAAAGTGAGCCCAAGGCTAACCTAAACTGCATGACGAGACCCCTGTCTCAAAAAGGGGTGGGGGGGAGAGGAAGATAAATAAATAAATAAATAAGAAATATAAATTGTGCAACTTAGTCCACACTGTGCTACTATAACAGAACACTTGAGACACAGTAAAAAGAACAGAAATGTGCTTTTCACAGTCTTTGATACTAGGAAGTCTAAGACTTAGGCCTGTGGTCAGGGTCTTCCTGCTTCATCCTCACATAGCAGAAGACAGAACAAAGACTTCCTATAATCCGTAATCCTATTAACAAGAGAGAAGCTAGTATGGTCTAATCATGTCTTAAAGGCTCCACCTCTTACTACCACATTGGCAACACCTGAATTTTGGAGGCAACACACAAATCACAGCAATAACTGTAAACATATTTTAACTCCACTTGAAATAGATCAGAGAAATGAACTATCACAAAAGCAATGATATAGCAACTAAAGAAGGGGTGATAGTAAAATTATCCAAGAGAAATCATTTTTTAAAATAAAAGACTAAAAAAAAAATGATACACATACAACACTGGATTCTAATTGAAGATAAGCATATAAAGTCATACCAAGACTCTTAAAGAGAAGTATTAACTGGTTAAGAGGTCTGAAATCCAAAGACAGATTTGCATCAACTAACCAAATAAGCTGGGTTAAGTAATTTCCTTTCAGATCTCAGTTTTCTCATCTTTAAATTGAGAATAATTAGATGTGCTCTGATTCACCCAGCTCTAGAATTCTCAAGTTATATGTTACTGAGAAACAACCTCATTATCAAAGTGCTTTCTGCTTGCTGCTCACTCCCTCTTTTCCTTATTACTCGCCAAACAGAAGCAGATTTAGTTTTCTGGCATTGCCTGGTACTAACTAGAAAGGACTAGAGTAAAACTGAGACATAGCTTTTCAAATTATTAATGCTTCTCAGGCAGGAAACAAAATTTTCACATTTTTACTATTCCATATCCAACTCTACTAGCAATTATATTGCACAATTTAAAAAAAAGTTACAAAGAGAGTTACTATATTTTAAAAACACAATTTTAACTAAAGAAAATTCTAGAAATGAATGGTCGTCTCAAGGTTTGTTGGTCAATCTCTAATGAGTTTAATGGACTCTTTCAAGCCTATCAATGGAGAAGGCTTGGGATAACTAAAGGGCTCAGAACCACAAAATTATATTCTATTTCTAGGAAACAATGCCAGAATAAACAATGCCTTTCAAAGTACAATTTCCATTTTACTTAGCACACAGATGGAGCCTTACTGAATCATGCAAAGTACTTTTTAATAGTCTAAAACAAGTATTTCTGACATTGTAATATTTTAAAACAAAAGCAACACAGCACAGCCAGGTGTGGTGGTACACATTTGTAATACTAGCACTTGGGAGGCTGAGGCAGAGGATCACCAAGAATTTGAGGTCAGGGCTACACAGTGAGTTCAAGGTCAGCCCAAACTATATAGCAAAACCTTGTCTCAAAAAGCTAACTAACTAAATAAGAAAACAGAAGCAACAGATACTAAATTTTTTGAAAACACTTTTAACTCCATTTTCTATATTCCACTACAAATAATCTCCACAAAATATCTGTTTTTGTAAATTTTGAATACCTAGTAGCCTAGTTTCAGAAATGTTTTTACTCTTACCTCTATACTAGGACTAAGGCTGCTTGGCAGTGTTTCTGAAGTCACAGTAGTGCTTGGAAGGCTAGAAATCTCCCAGGTATTCACAGGTTGAATTGGTTCAGACTGCTTTAAACGATCTATACATTTTGGATTATCCAATAAGGTCACTTCATAAAATTCTTGGATATCTAGAGACAAGAAAAGGAAAAGAAAATTTCAAAAGTATTTATATTTCTAGTTAAACTATGTAATACTAAGATGATCAAAAACAGAATCCAATTAGAAAAAATAAGCCCAATTTTACAATGTATCTCAACATTGAATATTTCATTTAATAATGCCACAATCACATCAAAACCTTCAGGGCATAGTGTAAATTATAAGCATGTTACACTTCAAACAACATGCTGAATTCAAATCCCAACACCATTACCACTTAGCTATTAAACCTCTGATTAACTTGCCTCTTTTAGTAGACTGTTACAAGGACTGAGCATGACAAAGTGCTTAATACAATAACACTTAAGCTCCTAACAGATGGTAGTCAATATCATTACTATGAATTCTGCAGATACAATTCATTACCAATGTTTAGTATCTTTACCAGCAATATCCAGGCCAGTAATGTAACTTCAAGTAGTTTTAACTGCCTTTCTAACCAAAGTAAAACATTTTAAAAAGTTCAAATCCAAGAAACAGAACTTTTAGGTATTTGTAAATCTGAATATTTAAAAAGAGTAAGTTATTTTATAGTATTTTAGAAGCAATCAGACATGACAAAACCCTTAAACTATCACTTTACTTATAAACAGCACTCTAATTTAAAAGATCAAGTTATTCTGCTATCAACTGGAATATGAACTTTGTATATTTACAGTAGTTATTTACACTGCTCAGAAATGCTAAGTGGCAGTTATATAATGTTTAGATTCATCCTATGTGTTCTTTATTTTACCAATGTAATTCTGAATTGATTTTTTTATAAAGGGAAATAGTTACTTAACTAAAGATGGGAATTATCATGAACAGAATCATAAACAGTAACTATAAATAACAATTAGAATAACTTCTCACTAAAAACACTTTATTACAAGTAACCTGGTCCGCTAGTGTTCCACAAGACAATCAAGTATCTCTAATAAACTTGATAAATGTATGAGTCTTGCCATACAAATAGTACCTAATGCTGAATGTCACATACAAAAGGTTATGGAGGGGACTGGGGATGTGGCTCAGTGGTAGAGTTCTTGCCTTGAATGCACAAGGCCCTGGGTTTGATCCCCAGCATCACAAAAAAAAAAAAAAGTTATGGAGGAAATCTCTGTCAGCAAAGGAGAAAAAGGCAGAGGAATCTCTCATTTCAAATGAGATAGGGAGATGTGTAAAATGTGGGGAACAGTGCAAAGTTTTGCACAAAAGCACCACTTGCATAAGGTTGTAGCAATGCGAGCAATGAATCTGTTTGGCAACGTCGCATTTTCATTAAATTCTCAAAAAGAAACAAAAGCAATTGTCACAGGGTAGGTTCCTTGTTAAAGCTGCACAAAAAGACTGGTTTCAGAGGTGGGCCTTGGTTGGAAGAGGTGGATCACCAGGGGTGACTTGGAAGGGAGTATTCTTATTCCTGGTTCTGCCTTTTTCTGTTTCCTGCTTGCCATGGGATGTGCGTTTTTCCTCTGCCATGATTTTCTGCCATATCATTTCTGCCATGAAGTCAACCAACTATGGGCTGGATCCTCTAGAAACCATGAGCCAAAAAAAACCTGTCCTCTTTTAAAGTTGTGGGTGTCAGGCATTTTGTCCCAGCAATGAGAAAATGACTAATAGGAGGTTACACTAACATTGTGACAAAGTATTTCTACAAAATGACATTCTAGATTTCAAATTACTTTTTACTATGTCTTTATTGGGAGGAATAACAGAATCCTTTAAGGTACCTACCTTAAAATTTTAATGAAAGTTATCCCAATAGAAGTCATAGATAAGGCAAAAGTCTTAAAATGTATACACCCTTTGACCAACGAGTTCACTTTTAGGAATTTGACAGAGGGGTAAAATAAGGAATGCTAAATAGATATATGTAAATGCAATATTTATTTCCAGAAATATTATGTCTTAAATACTCCTGGGAAACCATTAATAAAACTACAAAAAAATATCATATAAACAGTCATTTAAAATGGTACAAACCTACTGATAAAAGAAGTTCACATAAGGGGAAGTAAAAACAACTATATAGTTCACACAAGTCACAATATATACATTTACATAAAGTCAGTCAGTATCACACAAACCCAGGCAATTCTACCTGACAGTCACCCAAAAGTAAATGCCACAAATAAAAAAATGAAACAGGAGCTGAGCACTGTGGTACATACATGTAACCCCAAGACACTTAGGAGAGAGGAGAGCAAACCTGAGGTCAGCCTGGGCAACCTAATAAAGACTGTATTTCAAAAAAAGAAAAGAAAGTTCCTTCAGGTAGTTTTAGTTGTCAGGTGCCTTTTGTGATGTGAACTTTTGCTACATTTTACTATATCGAGTTGGTTGCTCAATGATGTATTGTCACTACAAGAGGTCACTTAAACACAAACCAACTATATCAGATGCTTAGCTGAAACAATAATGACTCTACTAAAGAAAAAAATCAATTCTGTACTAATTAATGACTGACAAATTCCTGAAAGATCTGCCAGGATCATTTTAATCAACTACAGTGTTTCACCTTATACACTGATTTTATCACTTATACACTGATAAGCATATCACTTATACACTGATTTTAAATATCACTTCTTGTGTATGTTTTACTTGTGTAGGAAGTTTGTTTTGCAATATAAAAGTGATTTTGTACATACACAAAATAACTTTCTAGAAGGATATTCATTCTGTGGATAAAGTGAGAGGTTATCACTGCTGTAAGAAAGTTTTGCTTATGTTATTTTATATACAGTATAGTTATCTGATCTTAATCTTTTATGTGGAACATGCATTATCTTATAATACATTCCATTTTGGAAGGCTACTGGCAAGGCAACTAGGGAGCTGAATAATACTGAAGTATGATTCTGCCATTTCAGAGGAAAGAAAGCTGTATGAGTTGATTACAATTAAGTACAATGATTTTATGCACCAAAATGTAGTACAATAGTCAAATGTACTCAAGCACAGACATTTAGCTTCCTTCTAAAGCAACATGCATTTTAAAAGCCACTTTAAACCTCCAAACAAAAGAAACATCATATAAAATTACACTATGTATTATACACAATATGAAAGCCAGGAATATAGTTCAGTGGCACAGTGCCTGCCTGGTGTGAGGTCCTGAGTTTGATTCCTGGTATAAAACAAACTAAATGTGTTTCTTTATACTAGAAACAAGCAAGATGTCAAACTTGTACACAAAAATAAATTATTTCAGGAGCCAGACAAGGATGCGCACAGCTGTAATGGCAGTGCTCTGGAGACTGAGACAAGAGAATCACAAGTTCAAGGCCAGCCTGAACTACATAGTGAGTTCAAGACCAGTCTAACTACATAGTGAGTCCCTGTCTCAAAAACACCAGAAATAAACAAATAAATAATTTCAACACCTTATAGACACTTTTCAACTAACAGTCACAGGATTCACATGAATACATACTCCTTAAAGCAAAGTGAAAAGAAAAGCATTTCTGAGAAATGGCTGATTTTAGGCTAGGGCAGGATAAGTAAGTACAAACCTTAAGTATTCTGTTATGCCACAAATTAAGGGCCTAAAAATTGATGGAGTAGGTTAAAAAAACCACAAAAGCAAGTTTGAGAAGCACCTCACTAGCTAAATCTGAGACAATCTGAATAAAATGATAAAGGATGATAACAAATGACAAACTAATGAAAGAAACAAACCTGCAATTATACTACAAATACTCAAAGAAGGAGAACTTCTGATCATAATAAAATACCAAATCTTAATCGCAAAGTAAAGAATAGTGCTGCTGAAAGAAAACTCACTTTTCAACAACCACAGAAAAAACTACTTCAAGCATCAACAACAGATGCTAAATCTAGGTGGAAATTGCTAAAGAGCAAGGTATGTGTATGGTTTTATTTTTGTGCATGATTTAGAAGTGTCTCCCCCTATATAATGCTTGTAAGATCCAAGAGGGAAAATGACTGGAGTAATTGAACATGTAATTAAGGTGGTCAAAATTAACATTACCATAGAGGAGCAGATGATAGGAGTCTGCGTACAAAGAATCATAAGGTGAGAAACAAAACATGATCAGACGGGTTCTGTATTCTTAAAAAATGTATCATAAAAGACAAAACGTGGAAACATTCCAAGATTAAAGGACCGTAAGAGACACGACAACTAAATATAATACCTGATCTTAGTCTGGATCCTGTGCTTCAGAAATATTTGACCCTACATAGATAAAAATTTAGAAGAAATATAGATGCATTTACAGCTCTGTGACTCCACAGTTCTAAATATAACTCAACTTCCAACACAAAACACTGCTTCAGATCTGCAGTAAAGGGACCAGGGATTTAGCTCAGTGGCATACATGCCTGCCTTTCAAGCATGAGGTCGTGAGTTCAATTCCTGGTACCAAAAAAAAAAAAACCCAACCAAAACTGCAGTAAAACTATTAGCAAATAAATTAAATCTAATTAAATCAAAACCACTGGGTGAAGAGTTAATAAAATTCTCCTTTGAGTTCATAAAATTTTAGCCAACAGTTTATACTGCCATTTTCCTCAAACTCAATCTTCAAAGTTGTATGCCAGGCAAGGTGGCACATCCTGTCACCTGTCATGGCTGAAGCAGAATGGCCATGAGTTTGAGCCAACCTGTACTACAAACTGAGTTCAAGGCCAGCCTGAACTATAGAGCAAGACCTTGTCTCAAAAAAATAAAAATAAAAAAAGTCATAACCCTCATAAGTTAGCCACATACTAAATGTAATATCAGTTATAATAATTAGCAAAAATAAATAAAAATAAACCCACTAAGTTGACATTTTACCAATATACCTGAAGTCTTCAATTCTTGATTACAAAGTTTATATACTTCTCAAAATGTATAAATTCCATCAATATAAAGTTAACTCATCATTATAAACATTCTCCCAGTGACAATTGTTTAAAAGAGCTCACTGACCCTAAAATAGCAACAGCCATCTTAAAAATGCTTATTAATAGTATTGTTACAAAAAATTCAACTTTGAAAATAATTACAAGATTCTGACAGTTGAAAAGAAGATACTCTGCATTCAGATTAAATTCAATTTTAGCCAACTGTTTTAGTATCTTAGGGTCAAGGGACAAGACTGGTCATTTCTCAGCACCTGTCTTCTAAAAATGGTATGGCCAGGTGTGGTACATACCTGTAATTCCAGCACTCAGGAGGCTGAGGCAAGAGGACTGCTGGGCTACAAAGTGAGTTTAAGGCCACTCTAACTGTATAGCAAAACTCTGTCTCACAAAAAGAAAAAAATTTTAAATATATAAAATGGTATGACCACCTCACTGGTGAACATACATTTTATAGGCTTCTGGTTACTAAATGAAGTACTTGTATTAGCACATAGAAAGTACGCAATAAATGTTCACCATTATTACTTTTTATATATACTTTAAAAAGAGTCACACTCACACTAAAATACCTATTGTCAGAAAAAATTTTAAGTAAAAAAATGGTAGCAAAGATGTGAAGAAATTGGAACTCTATATACTTTTGGTGGAATTGTAAAATGAGGCAGTCACTATGGAAAATACATAGTAGTTCCCCAAAAAATTACCACTATAACTGTCATGTGATCTCACAATTCCACTTCTGGCTAAATATTTAAAAGAAATGAAAGCAAGATCTCAAAGAAATGTCAGCACACTGTCCAGGTGGGGTACTACATGCCTATAATACCAGCACTTAGGAAGCTGAGGCAGGAGAATTGTTGTGAGTTTGAGGCCAGCCTATGCTACACAGTGAGCTCAAGGCCAGCCTCAACTACATAGCAAGACCCTGTCAAAAAAAAAAGAAAAGAAATTTTAGCAAATTGATATTCACTGCAGCACTATTCTTCACAGCAAAGGGGAGACAGTAATACAAATGTCCATCAATGGATGTATAAAATGTGGCATATATATACATATTATACAATAGAACATTATTCAGCCTTAGAAAGAGAAAAAAGTCCTGTCATATGAAGTCTTCATACTAAGTGAAATAAGCCAGCTATGAAGGAGACAAATATTGTATAATTTCATTGACATGCAGTATCTATCATTGACAAATGCATAGCAACAGAAATTAAAATGGTGGGTGGAAGGAAGGAATACTGTATAATGGATACTGAGTTTTTCAGGTTGTAGATGTTCTGAAGATCTGTTTAACATCAAGATTAATATACTTAACACGAGTTATATAGTTCAAAATGGTTAATACAGTAAAGCAGTCACATTTCTTAAGTCAAATAACTCCAAATAAAGACCTAGTAATGTCTTTTGTCATTTGTAAGACCAGTAAAACTATTGAGATAATAAAGTAATAATATAAAAATTCACAGTGGATACTATTATTACCTATCTTAATTCTGAAATGTCTGTTGAACATTGCATTAAAATAAGCTTGCAAGGAAGCAATCAACAAAATAGAAAAGCAATCAAAAAATGAAAAGGCAACCTACAGACCAGAAAAAAATATTTGTAAGCCACATATCTAATAAAGAATATATAAAACTTTACAAAGAACTCTTACAAATCAAGAGCAAAAATACAGCTCAATTTAAAAATGGGCAAACGACTTTGAAGAAGTTTGTCCAAAAAAGACAGAAAATGGCCAAAAGACCTATGAAAGGCACTCAACATCACTAATCATCAGGGAAATGCAAATTAAAACCACTGTGAGATACCAACTAATATTTGTAAAGATGGCCATCATCAAAGACAAGAGGTAATACATTTTGGCAAAAGTGAAAAGAAAAGGAAACCCTGGTACACAGTTGGTGGAGAATTAGGTGGATACAGCCATAGGGAACAGTATAGTGGTTTCTAAAGAAATTACAACTAGAACTACCACGCAATCCAACAATCCTGCTTCTAAGTATAGTTTGTACTGAAAGAAGATGAAATCACAGCCTAGTGAAGACTGTTCACATAGTATTATTCACAATAGTGCAGAAATGGAAACAACCTAAATCTTGATCAACAAACTAATGAATTAAGAAAACATGGTATGTACACACATATGGACCCACACATGCACACATTTTGCTGTTAAAACGAGATTTATTTGCCACAACATGGATGGACCTATAGCACATTATGCTAAGTAAAATAAACCAGACACAGAAAGAAAAATACTACAGAATATTTAAGAAAAAAAAAAAAGATAATGTTTCATTCACAGAGACAGTGAGACAGAGAGAGAAAATGGTGATAGTCAAAGGATTAAAAAAAAATACAAAATAGCAAATATGTAGGATAAAAAATGTAAATTTCTAATGACATTTCTACATCATAACTAAAGTTAACAAAGTTGTATAGTTTTAAGGATTCTTATTAGATAGCTTTTAGCTGCTTGTCACTAAATAAACATATGTGACATGGTTATGTTAATCGGGTTTACTAATAAACATTTTACTATCTACATGTATTCCATAAAAATCATTGTATAATCCTCATCTATACACACTAAATTTTATTTTTAAAAATCAATTTTTTAAAAAAGCCTTGCTAGCTATTGTAGATAAAATATGCAAATCATATGACTCTTTATTCCAGCCTCTAAAGCTAGACTGATCTTGAGCCCAGAATCCGGGTCACAGGAAAGCAGATGTGTCCCCTAATCCCACAAGAAATAACTACAGGGCTCTAGACTAGTATGAAATCTCTAAGCATCATCTGGGAATCTAGACACCTTAGAATCAGGAAGGACCTGAAACTGCTATGGACCTGAATGTCTGGGCTCAAATGTAATAAAGCCAGGTCCAGTATACTTTATTCACACAATTTTCCAATAAAAGTATAAAAAATATAAATACAAAATCAAATATATTAAGTCCTCAAATTGCTCCTACCTAACTCAGTAAAATTAGGCAGGCTTTATCTCCCATATATACAAAAATAAATCACTAGGTATGTCTGAGGAATAAGTATTAAACAGATATGCAGTTCATACATTTTTTTAGGTATGCCTTTAAATACTTAACTCTAAGGAGACTCAACAGTGAATAAAAACTTTACTGTTTTCAATAATTTTTAAATCTTTCAGTCATTTAAAAATACTATCAAGCATTAGAGACAGAACAATGATTTATTTCATTAAACTTAGAATATTATCAATTATAAATTGAATCACTATTTAGTGTCTTTAAGGATACAAAAAATTATACATACCATTAATAAAATGCACCCCAAATTCAGAGCTATTAAAATATTTTAACACTGGTGCCAGAGTACAGATGTAATGCAGTATGTATGTGTTCAAGTCTCTGAATAATCCCAAAATACCACAAATCTAATCTACACATCAACTACAGAGAGGAGTAATAGTATTTCTGTAATACCAAATTCCCAAAACACTGCCAAGCCTTCATGAAAACAGTCAATACAAACTATCAGTTCAAAGAATAACCAATGTTAAGGCAAATACAAATACTCAGCATCCCAAACAAATAACTAGTTAATTCACTACAGTCTAAGTAAATGATTTCAAAACTATACAAGCCATGAACCTGGAATCCCAGCAACCGGGAGGGAGGTTGAGGCAAGAGGACTGCCACAAGTTCAAGGCCAGCCTGGGTTACACAGTTGAGTTTCAAGGCCAGCCTGAATTACTGAATGAGGCTCAAAAACAAAACAAAACAACCTAAATAAACACCAAATGACTTGCTAAATAACTCAGGTGGTCAGGAGCAATGTATCCTTTTAGTCCAATAGTGCACAGGCACTACCTCAGAACTCTGAGTACCACCTACCAAGGGGGAAAAAAACCCAGGTAATCCTGGGTAGTATATCCTACGGACTCAGTGGACTAATTTTTAATTTAGGACAATTTACAGATTTAAAATACCTTAAGACACTGTTTCAAAAACAATGCAAAGGGCTAAGCAAGAAGAAAAAACATAATATGGGCCTAAAAATTTCAGAGAAGCAAATATAAGAGAATGCATTTATCCAGTAGTATCAACAACTAATTAAATTACAGTATAAAAATAAGACAAACACCTCTACTAAATTTACTTATTTCAAAGTTCCTAAACCCTATTACTTTTCCTACACCAAAATCTGATACTACAACCTATAAAACATTGAAATATAACTAAATGTAAGTATCAGAGTAAATTCACAACCAACAAAATTATACAAGACAAAGAAGATACACAGATACAAACTTAATTAGAAAACTACCAATATCCAATTATGCATTAAGAATAAACATTCAAAGTAGGCAAAGTGGAATAAAGAACTGCCCACAAACACAGTAAGTCCATCTCCAATCTAAAGGAAAATGGATAAATTTAGTTACACTAATCACTTAAATTTTCTTAAGTCAAGGCCAACTCACACAGTAACACTGAAGTCTAGTTAAGTACATATGTAAATGAGGATAGACACACTGCTACTAAAGTGACCCTACTAAATAAAAATAAAATTTAATGTTGAACTAGAAAACCAAGTAACTAAAAAAGTAGCTTTCTCTTCCTTTTTGCTGTTTTTTTCAGAGGGCCCAATTTGATTATCTACTTGGACATTAATCCTTAGACACCAAAAAAAAGTCCATTAATGTAAAAAAAAAATGGCAAAAGATTCAAAATTTTTGAAGACAAATGATAAGTATACGGCAATTCACTATACTGTGCTCTCTACTCTTAATATATGCCTTGCATCTTAGACTATAATGTTAAGTGAAAGAAATCAGACACACAAACTTAAAATACTGCATGGATTCTCTTATATGAAGGAATTCAAACTATAAATAAAGAGCGAAATAAAAGATAAGTAACAGAAAGCAGTGAGCTTTTTCAGGTGGGAAGGGACTCAAGAGATGGAGAGTTGGGCAAGAGGGGAGGAAAGGGGATGAAAAAAGGAATTCGGATGTGTTACATATATGCATCAATTCCACTCAAGGAATGTAAACATTATGCACTGCAAAGATGTACTAATTATAAATATTTTAAAGTCCATATTAATGTTAAGTTTAAAGATTTTGCAGTATATCCAGCAGTGGTCTTGAAAATCTTTAATTCTAAAATAAATTCAGTAGAATGCATCAACTTATCAGTAAGTTACTTGACAGGTACAATAACTTTAGTCTTCAAATTACTCTAACAATAAACACAAATAGAGCATGGCTGCTTGCAAGTTACTAAAGAAATAAAGGAACCATATCTTTTTGTTTTTAAAAGTTATACCATGAATGATTATTTAAAATTTCATTCTTAAAACTTGAAGGAACATTTTCTAGTTCAGTAGCCTGCAAACTTTTCAAGGCACCTGGAGAAAAGGACCAGTGACAGACCACTTGTTTCAGATATCAGGAACTGTATACAAAACACATTTTCTTTTTAAAAAGGTTATAGCTACCTTTAAAAGAAAAATGTTTAACAATCCATTGTTTTATTTCACTATCTACATTCTAAAGGTAAAACAATGGCCTATAAATGTTAAATGACTTGTATAATATTCAATTACTGGCACCATCTAGAATTGAACTCAGGAGTACTGACTACTTGTCCAATTCTCTTTTATAGCAATACACCACCTTAAATTTAAGTTACAGTTAAAAATAAACTGCTTCAACTTTCTCACATGTAACATAAATTTAGACAAGATCATCTCTCACATCATTTTCTGAGTCTCAAATTCTTACTTTACAAATGGCAAATTTAACAAAGGCTTGTCCATATGAAGAGAATGAATGAATGAATGTTCTTAAACACAAGGGAATTCTTCAACATTTTTAAGGACCCCCGAAGAAATACAAGTCAACCACAGAAACAAGCTGGCACTAAATCAGTCAATACCTATGCATCCTGAAACATTTCTACAACTTCCCCATCTTTTAACAGCACATCTAGGATACTAAAAACAGTAATTTTAGATATGAAACAGTGTTCATGAAGCCCACTAAAATAATCATATTGAAAGATTTTGTTTGTGGTTATTTGATATTTTAGAAAGGATACTAACCAAACTACAAAAAAAAAAAAATTCACTGAAGATGTTCAAGTTACTGAGTTCCTCGCAGAGAACCAAACACATCCTTTTCTTTAAGTTTAAAATAACTGAACCTAGTAAAGCACAAGGTCCTGAGTTCGATTCCTAGTACTAAATAAAATAACTGAATTCAGACAAACATTATGTCTACAACACAAGTGACCACAAATAAAGTTTTAATTCTCACCTATTAAAGCCTGAAAGAGGTTGCTCTGAAATATGTTAATAACCCGTTCTATAGAACTTCTGAGCTGTCTATCTTCAGTTTGGCTTAGTTTAGAACGATACTCTTCCAAAAGGTGCAACGCTCTCTGGGTATCTGAGAAGAAAAGAAGACTCCAGTAAAAAGTCTGTATATTTACAACAAACTATTGTATGTTACTGCAAATGACGCTGCAAGACATCTAAACAGTTCCCAAATCCTCGAGGTCAACCGCTGTTACTATGGTCACTATACATATTTCCTAGAATGACCAAAAAATTTTTAAAAAATACATTACAGTAGAAAAAGGAGGCAGGTAAGCAGTTTGTGATAAATGTGGCCTAAGAGTTTATAACAGTAAAAAATTTTTTGATCAAAGTATTAGCAATCTAGTTTCAGGTTATCTGATGGCAACCCAAATTATCTACAATATGTCATAATGCAATTTTTAAGAGTTTCACATTACTTCTTAGTAGCCCAGCTGCTGACAAGTGTTTAGTAAAAATGACAAAATGAAACACTAACACACCAATTCGGTTTTTAAAAAGACATGGGAGAGGGAACCGTTTCTCTACATCACGGGTGAGATGTCATCAGGAAAGTAAGTTTAACGCACACACTTAGGTGCTTGCATCTTCCCAATCGCTGTGTGGCTTAGACGTCCTAAGTAGTAAAGGTAGGACCTGGCTATCTCATCAAAGTTTCATAAAAACTTTAAAAAACAGCAACCACAAAACTGACACACAATGGAAAAGAGAGCAACACTCGCGTGAGTTCTGAAATGTTCACCTTGCTTCCGGACCGGCATTTTTCTCCAGAAATCAGGAAGAGGTTCACACACCTTTAAATAAACAGAAAAGGAAAAACGAACTAAAGAATCGAATTGTGACTAAAGTACAACTTCCCTTAAATCTCCATTCAGCAAACTCACAGCCCTAGTTGAAAAGCCCACCTCCCAAAGTTTTCCTAAGTGAAAGGAAGAGCCTCAAAGCCCAGCAGGGTCAATACACAAAAAGCTGCTTCCCAGGCTAGAGGAGCTGCCGCTGCGGGGCGGGCGCAAGTCCCCCTCCCCAAAGAGCACTAAGAGCCTGGAAGCCCGACCCCGCCACATCGGCCTAAGTACCCAATCTCCCCACCTGCTTTGGGAAGCGGGTGGGTGACGGGCGCCCCAACCCAGGATCGGCACCCAGAGCACGCAAGGAGGGTCTCAGCCGCGCGGGTCCCCCGCCCCGCCCCGCCCGCCCACTCCCCTCGCTTGCCTCGCTCCTCGCCCTCCTCTTCAGGGCCACTCCGAGGGGGACCGGACAGGACCGCGGCCGCTCTCCGCGACGCCCTGGCGCCCCACATGCACACCTCTGCCGGCCCCCACACCTGCGGCGCGGCCACAAAGTTCCCGCGGGCAACGGGAGCGGGCGCCGGGGTGCGCTTCGACCAGACCCCGAGCGACTCCGCGTCCGGCCCGGCCCGGCCCGGCTCCACGTACCCCCGCCCCGCCCCGGCCGAGCAGCGCCGTCGACGGGGTGAGGGGACGGGGGAAGAGCTCCTCGTAGCGGCCGCACCCCCGCTGCCTCTTCCTCCTCCTCGGCTGCTGCCGCAGTCTCCTAGGTCACCACTGCCCGCAGCCCCACTCACCCTCTCACCTCCGGGCCGCCCCACCCCCCGGAACCTCTCCTCCTTCCGCACCCCAGGTCGCTCTCCCCCCAAACTTTCCGCCAAGATGGCGTCCCCGGAGCTGGCCTGCCGCGCGCCCACGTGACTGCTCTCACCGCTCTCTCAGCCAATGGTAAGTGAGGAGGCGGCTCGCGCCGAGCCCGGGGCTGTTGGCGCTGCTACCTAGGGTTTGCAAACGCGAGGAAGCGCTGGAGGGGGTTGGGGAGCGGATAGGGTACCTCGAGAGTGTCTAGAGAGGAACATCTCATCTAAAGCAGTGAGCGCTGAAGCGGCTCTGAGGACTAGGCAGTTGACACGTTGACTCTACAGGTGGTCAGAGGTTGCCCCAGGACAGTCCGCCCTTGCCACGCGCGAGCCCACCGCTCATCAGGGAACCCTGCAGGTCTGAGCTAGCTGCGATCCAGACACGCTGAAGAGTAAAAGAGAGGCGCGACCACCCACACTAGACCCAGGCCTCCCCTACCCCACCGACCACTTGCCGTTTCCAACTCCAAGGCAGGATGAGCACCTGGAGCCCGCGGGGAGGCTCCCCAGTGGGGAAAGCGGATTTGGGGCGCTGACGGAGCCACCCACGTCAGGGGCGACGAGGGCGGGGAGTTCGGGAAGGGGGAATCTCCGCGTTGCCTTCCACTTTAGTGCTTTTTTAAAAGTTATTGTTTGCCTTAGTAAAAGGTTTAAGAGGTTGGGGCAGTAAAAGAAACCAGTTAATTTGATTTTTGAGAGATTTGAGAGTTTAAAAGTCTAAATTACTAATTACAAGTACGAATGCGTTTAAGTGTGGGAGAGAAGGTTCGTTCATTCATTCGCTCTTACATGCCTTCCACCACACCTGCGTCCCTTTACAGCCGTCCTCTCGGATATGGCCCAAGTTCTGGCGGTCCCTTTAACAGCTCACCTGGAGCCACTTCCTCCAGAGCGGAGCGGCTAGTTAGGTTTCCTGCGCCTCAGAGCAGAACTCCTAGTGGTAAGGACTCTGCTCTGGGCCAAGCCACCCCGGTTGGAGAAGGCGATCTCAGAAAGCGCTCCAAGGTCTTCAGGCTACTTCTAAGTAATGAGGACCTCCGTATCCTGCCGAGATGCAGGAGAAAGATTTGTCCAAGGTCATCTGGAGTTAGTGACCAAGTGGAAACCGTCTTTCAAAACCCATTCTTTCTGATCAACCTGGCAGCCTTTCACAGAGGCTGAATCCCTGGCCCAATAAAAGAAAACCCAGGAAGCTTTGTGCTAGAAGCTGACCGCATCTCAAAGGTATGATTGCACCGTGGAATCTTTAACTTGTGAGGACGCAGAAGACTAAATTTAGAGGTCAGGGAAATCCACAGGACCAGAAGAGGAAAGCAACTTGCCCAAGGCCATATTGACTAATCAGTGACAAAGTAGCCCAAAACTTGGTCTCTTGGGTCTCCTAACTTCAGTCCAAGACTCTTTCCACTGTGATTCTGGACAACTTTGTAATGTATGTTGGTGTATTAGCACCAGATCTCAGTGCTTTGCTGAATCAAGTGTGCTGGAATCTTGAGCAACAGGTAAAGCAACATTTCAACAGCGAAATTGGGATGAGAGAGTCAAAAGGAGACAAGCTCCTAAAAACAACAAACAATAGAGAGATGTGTTATTTAATAATGAAAATGATGTACGTGCGTGATATTATCTTTTTTTTTTTTTTTTGGTACAGGGATCGAACTCATGATCTTGCACGTGCCAAGTAGGTGCTTATGCCACTGAGCTAAATCCCCAGCCCCCATGCATGATATTATTGAGGCTTCATGGATGAATAGAGTTTCTGCAGAATTCAAAAGGAGGGAGGGACCTTTGTCCTCCCACTGATATCACTCATTATTTGTGTATCAATAGGTAGTGAGGACAGGATAAGATCCAAGCTCTTCTCTCAAATACTGGAACCACCACAGCACAGCAAGCCAAATAACCTCTCCCAGGGGCCACTGGGAACTAAAATCAAAATATGTGTAAATTCTCAATGATATCCCTATCCTATCCTAAAAACAGAAAGGAGGAGCCTTTCGCTTTTGTTATCCTCTGTGACTGCTCTTTGGTTGTCCAGGATGTCCAAAGGCAGGAATGAGAATGGCACCAATTCTACTGTTAGGGGCTAAGACAGGACCAGGCCTAATATGAAGGGTCTGTACTATTTTCATTCCTCCTTCCTAAACATCTGTGTTATTTATTTCTCACAGTGTAGGAGTTTAAAACAGGAGCTTAGTAACTTAACAATAAACATCATCCCAGTTTCTGTGGGCCAGGAATATAGGAGCAGTTTCATTGGCTGGTTCTGGCTCAGGCTCTAATAAAGTTGAAGTCCAGCTGTCTACCAGGGCTGCATACATCTGAAGACTTGACTGAGGCTTCCAACATGGGAGGCTTTTTCAAGACAGCTCATTCACATGGTTAGTAAGTCAAAGCTGACTGTTGATAGGCGGCCTCAGTTTCTCTCCTTGAAGACCTTCCTAAAGGGCTTTAGTGCCTTTGAGACATGGTGATGGAAGAAGTAACCCAAGAGGGCAAGACAGAACCACAGTATCTTTTCATGACCTGCTTAGAGAAGTAACACTGAGTAGCTAACTTATAAACTTGACTTATTGCTGGAAGAAAGCCCAGGACCAGTGCACCAACAAATGTATGTAGTGAGAACCATGTTCTTCATAAATGGCACCTTCTAGAATCTTCACACTCAACAAGGGGCATACAAGCTCCCCCAAGCCTCTTTTATAAGTGCAGTGATCCCTTTCATGGGTTAACTTCCCAAAGGCCTCACCTTTTAATATTATCACCTTCAAAGATAAAATTTCAAATCTGAGGGGAGGGAGGCCACAAATACTCAGACCATAGCACATTCCATCATTTCTACACTAGCTTCAAGGATGTGATTAAATACCAGAAGGTACGAATCATCTTGGAGACCGGCTACCACATTATCATAACAGAAAACAGCACAATCTGTATTTTCCCAAACAACTTTTATCTTCTCAACATCTTCCTTATATTGTGCAACTAAGTAACTAGGGTCTGATACAGGATCTGATTATTTTCCAATCTTATCAACTTAAATTGTGCACTTACATGTATTTGAATAAGTTACTATTATGAGAAGATACTAGTGGTTAAAGCTGTTCATAGTACATTCCAGCTCCAAGTTGACTTTTCCTCTGTATAGATTAAAAGGAGTGACAAAAAGCCTCAGTATGTCATTTTTTTTTTTTTTTTGGAATGTCAGAGCCAATCTCAAAAAAAATACTGTCCCTCAATGCCAAACTTTTCCTTCCCAACCAGTCTTGTAGCCAAGCCGTCTTTGTCCTCTCTCCCTTCACAGCCTCCACCCTATTTTCTTTAGAGATGCCCAGGTCCAGCCAGGCTACTGCATCTTAAGCTTTCAGTCTAGCAGAGTAGCAGCATGTGTGGCCGCCAAGGCAATCACAAAAGCAATGTGATGCTGTCAAAAAGCTTTATGCAAGTTTAGACTGCAAGAAGAACAGTGTCAAGTGACCATAGTGGTCAGATTGGCAGGAGGGCCCAGGTAACATTTCCTGACAGCACACTTGGAAAGAGAGCTAGACAAACCAGCAACTGGAAAGAAGAAAGTAACCAGAGCAATTGGGGTATGAAACCTTAGCCTGGAGGAACAATTGTAAAATCCAAGGCGATTTTGTTGGGAAAAGAAAGGGCTCTGAAGAGCTTGCCTTCAGTTTTCAAACAGGTTTGAAGATCCTAGGAACAGTACTAACTAGTGGATGAAAGTTAAAGGGACTCAGGAAGTTCTTCCCTAACATGATTTGTCACAACTTTCCGATATGCCAAAGATGTACCTCAGGTGGTAAGAGCTTCTTTCTCATCAGGAGGAAGCTGAATAAACCCAGCAGGATTCCTTGTCAGAAAGTAGTAGGTACTCTAGATAGAAAGTTTAATTAAATGACCTCTGGGACCAAAATTCTAAAACTTTTAAGTCCCTGCTAACACTCAAATGGTATTAGTACTAGCCGGGCATGGTGGCTCATGCCTGTAATCCCAGCACTCGGGAGGCTGAGGCAGGAGGATCGTTGCAAGTTCGAGACCAGCCTGGGCTACAAAAGTGAACTTAAGGCCAGCCTGAAGTCCATAGAGAGGCCCTGTCTCAAAAAGACAAACAAAAAAAATGGTATTAGTACTGTCTTAGTCACTTTTTTCATTGCTGAGATATAATACCCCACACCACAACTTAAAGGAGAGAGATTTATTTTGTCTCACATTTTATTTGTTTTTGACACAAGATCTTACTATGTAGTCCAGGCTGGCCTTGAACCAATGGCAGTTCTCCACTTCAGCTTGCCAAATGCTGGTATTTTAGGCATGTACCACCATGCCCAATTTTGGCTAACATTTTAGAAGTTTCCATGCTTGTATGGTCAATCAGCTCCAGGTAGAAGCAACATGGTAGAAGGGGCTGGCAGACAAGAGCTGCTCATGCCATGACATACAAAAAGCAGAAAGTGAAAGGAGGAGCTGGGAAGGAAAATAAACACTTTCAAGCCACATCCCCAACGAGCTGCCTCTTCCCCACCTAACAGCAAATTAGCTATAAACTCCTGTAGTCCAATCGCCTCCCCCAAGCCCCCACCTATGAGCTCATGAGGCTCTGGAGGACATCTCGATATAAACCATAGGATTCCACCTCTATCCCCCAGACGACTTTGCACAGACGTTATGTCCAATGCTCTGAATCTTTTGCTCAAGAGTTGCCAAAATCCTAAGGCAAAATCTTAGCTGTGAGCCCCTGTAAACATAAAAAAGAAAAATAAACACTGCAGGTATAGAATAGTGCAGGGTAAACATTTCTATTCCAAATGAGAGAAATGGGGTAGTAACCAATGGGACTGAAGCAACACAACACCCAGTAGGGCAAACATTAAATCTTGTAGCTTGGTGTCCAGCCCTCAGGGCAAGTTGTGGTGACAATATGTGAACTTCAAAGGGCTTGGGTGGCCCTGCCCCGATGGCATTGCCAGTGAGTGTAGGCCTTCTGGGTTCTTTCTTGAAACGGCTTTGCTCACTCCTTGTGGTTTTCCTTAGATGTTCCATGTTTTTGGCTTCTTCAACTTCCTGGGGTCTCCTCTGAACTTTCAACTTGACTCTCACACTGCACATGTTGCCCTCTTGGGCGGAAGCTTGGCCTCCCAGGCCTTCGGAAGTCTGGGTGGAAGCATCCTGAGCACAGGACTCTTGCATTCTGCATGGTGTGAACCAGCACCATGTAAATGATGGCAAGGACTGCTGCCTGCTTGAGCGGTAGCCAAGTCTTCTTGGCCTGTGGCTCCAGAGGCCTCCCTATACCTGGATGGCTGAGTACTGTGAGCCAAATCCCAGGGAACAAACTCCCCAGGCTGCTGTTTTAGAGTTTGGTTCCCCAGGGGTTTCTCCTCAAAACAAAGCCTTTCACTTTTACAATCTTGATCCTGCAAAGGGTGGGGTCTTTCTGATTCCTGACATGCCCTTAAGCCATTTTTCCTATTGTCCTGATTCAAACTACTTGACTTTTTTAAAATGCTAATCTTTCAGCAACCAAACTCTCCTCCATGCCATCTTTACAGCAAGACAAAAAAATTTTTAAATGGGTATTTTGTTCTTGATTTTCCATATAGACCTTGCTAAAAGCCCCCTATAGTAATCCATGCCACAGGCTGAATGTTGGGCTGCCTTGAAATTTCTTCTGCTAGATTAATTAGTTCACTGCCCTTAATCTCAGTCTCCTGCAAAGTCTCAGGATATGACCAAAAATGAAGAGAAATTTTCTGCCAGAGCATAACACACATGGTTGTAGTCCAACTGCCAGTAAAGTTCTTGTTCCCAATTGGAACTTTCTGAGCCTACCTTTTGTTTTTGTGGGTTTTTTTGTTTTGTTGTGTTTTTTGTTGGTTTGTTTTGTTTTGGTTTTTTTGTCTTTTTGAAACAGAGTCTCACTATATAGTTCATAGTAGCCTTGAACTCACTTTGTAGCCCAGGCTAACTTGGAACTTGCAAGAATCCTCCTGCCTCAGCCACCCAAGTGCTGGGATTACAGCATGTGCCACCATGCCCAGCTCTGAGCCTGGCTTTTAACTTCTGCATTAAAACAACTTTTATAACAAAGTAATCAGAGAATAACAACGGTTAATATCCTAGGTATCATGATCTTAAAAGGATGACCAGAATGTTACTCAGAGTATAAGTCCTAGAAAGAAAAAGACAATCTCTTACAAAGAAACAAACACAAGGAAAAATCTTTCTTTTCAATGAACAAAAACTAGTAATATAAGTGAAATAGATTAGTATGTGTCTTAAAATAGTTTTGAAACAACAGAAGAGATGATTTGGAAGGTTATGTGAAAATCTTCTTCCTATTTCTCTGTCTTCTACTTTGCTCGTCTCTCTTCCTCTCTCTTTACACACAAACATATGCGCACACACACACACACACACACACACATCTTCTGCATTTTATCAGCATTTTTGTCTTCTGAGCTTCTCCCAGAATCTCCCATTAAGCTTGGTTTACCAAAATTCTAAGGCTATTTCTCTATCCAGCATCTCCAAATCTTTCCAAACTCCGCCCTCAAACAGGTTTCAAGGGCATCTTAAACCACATGGTCAAGTACAGTCTCTATGACAACCCCTCTTTTCTAATAGCAAAATCTGTCTTAGTTTTCTCATCACTGAGACATGATACCCAATACCTCAACTTAAAGGAGGAAAGGTTTATTTTAGTTCACAGTTTATAGAGGCTTCAGTCCACAGCAGGGCAGCACGGCGGTGGGACACGGTGGAGGAGAAGCTGCTTGCAGCATATCAGGTCAAGGGATGAGCAAGAAAGGGAAATATAATCTTCCAGGGGATCCCACAGTGACCCGCCTCTTCTGACCAGCTATAATTCCCCATAACCCAGTCACTGTCCCACTTGTGAGGCTCCTGGAGTAACATTGAATTATAAACCAAACAAATACCATTTTACCAAGAATTGATTTCACCCAGCTAAGGGAGGCCTAAGATTGACATCTTTTCTCATGATTAGTATTTACCAGAGTAAAAAGTACCCATTGAAACTGATTCCCTTTAAAATGTGAATAGTTGCCCACCTCATGATAGGTAATTGGGCATTGAACTCAAGCTTTTAAACAAGACCCATTGCTTCTCAGCCTTTTGGCTAAGATCAAGTGTTAAAAGAGGACCTATCAAATTGCTGTATGTTCTACATAGATACAGAACTAATAATTGCTTTCCATTGTAATTTGTACCCTGATATTGATACAGTTTCTGTATAATGTTCAAAGATAGATTTAACTCATTTTCATCTCACAGAAACCTATGAAGTAAACTTACTGGTTATGTTCTTCCACATTGCAGAGGTCACTAAGTAAGAAGGAAAGAAATAACTTAGTTTAGGGCACCATAGTTAGCTGGTAATAGAGCTGAGATTTAGCATTAGTTCATTGTTTTTTCCGTTAGT
The DNA here is from genome assembly GCA_004027455.1 of Hydrochoerus hydrochaeris. Lineage (NCBI taxonomy): Eukaryota > Metazoa > Chordata > Mammalia > Rodentia > Hydrochaeridae > Hydrochoerus > Hydrochoerus hydrochaeris. The sequence continues at coordinate 83,014 of PVLA01005243.1, read as the reverse complement.
CAATGTGGCCTTTTCTCTTCTTGGCTCTTTTCTAAATTAAAAACTAAAAGTGCACATGTGTATTGCAAACAATAGAGACAGAAATATAGAAAGACCGAGAGACTAAGGAGAAAAAAGAGGCTGAGAGATTTAGATAAAATAAAGCAGAAGGAATGGACTATTCTGTTTATATAGTTATTGGGTATTTGAAGTTCTTTAACAGTGGAGACAATTTTGACAAATAGAAATGTTGCTGGATGTGGTGGTACAAGCCTGTAATCCCAGCACTCAGGAGGCTGAAGCAGGCGGGACACTGTGAGTTGGAGGCCAGCCTGGGCTACATAGTGAGTTCAAGGCCAGCCTGCACTACATAGCAAGACCCTGTCTCAGAAATAAACAATAAAAAAAATCTAGAAATAAAAATGCTTTACCTTAAAGAAAAATATCCTCTCACCTTAAAGAAAAATATCAGGTAACCCACTTGTGATCTCTTCTATCTCAGAGAAAGCCTGAAGCTTTCTCTCTTTCAATAAATATATTCTGCTCTTAGCCTCCGTTATTCCTAAAATGCACTCTGATTTTAGGGAACACAGACTCATACTGGACATCTAGTAGATGGGGAGTTTCACTCCCCTTATCACAGGGACCATAGCAGGAAGCCAGGAACAAAGGGAAACCATTGACACAGCCCGGCCTGGAAAAGGTTGAGAAGTGGAACTGCCGGGAGCCTGGCACTGGGGCCGAGGCTGACAAAGCCGAATTGTCCAAGGGCCCTTCCCCACAGGTCTGGGTCCCTCCCCAGCCTGGTGCAGAGGTGGAGGCCAATACACCCTTTCTCACTGACTGTTTGCACTTTGCAGGGACACAAAGGTCGGAAGCACCCACAGGCAGGCCGACTTCAGGCAAGAATGGCTGTGAAGATGCTGACAGTGCTGGTTCTCCTGGCTGGAGCCTTTGCAGAGGACCAGCAGAAACTGTTGCAAGGTGGGCCCTGCCACTAGTGCTCTCTTCCCTACCAAGCTGCCTTCTACAACTCTGCCATTTGATTTGCAGCAGGGTCTTCATTAACCCAGAGTGGGCCCTCATGGCTGCCTGCTGCAAGAAAGAGAAGCTTCATATTTGCCTGGGGAAGCACTGCTGTCAGGTTTTGGAGACTATACAGAACATTTCTGTGGCCAAGACTGTGATCCACCTCGGCTTTAGTTCTGCCACCCATGACCAAGACATCGTGTTGCTACCTCTGTCCATGCCTGCCAGCATCTCTGACTGGATCTACTTTCTGGCCCTGGAGGGAGACTGCCAGGCCAGATGGACCAGCTGCCACATCCTGGGCTGGGGCAAGATAGAAGGAGGTGAATTCTCTAATGCCCTTCAGTGTGCCCATGTCCAGATAGTGTTGCGGGAGGAGTGCGAGTGTGCCTACCCACAACTGATCACCAGGAACATGCTGTATGCTGGCCACCAGAAGGAAGGGTAGGATGCCTCTGAGGGTACCTCAGGGGGCCCACTGTATGTAGAGGCCTCTTCCAGGGCCTCATGTCATGGGGTGACATCCCCTGTGGATCCAAGGAGAAGCCTGGAGTCTACACTGATGTCTTCAGATATGTCAGCTGGTTTCAAAAAACCAAGGCAACTGACCCTGACATGCATATCCAACTCTTGTCCTGTGAGCCTCTAGCTGGCTCCAGAATCTCTCTCCTTAAACCTCACCTTCTTGCCTCACCTGCCCAATCCAGCGCTTGATGCTTCATCAAGGAAGTGACACAAGAAAGAGCGCCTGGTCTCCCTGGTTGTTCCCCAGCCCCACCCTCACATCCTTGGGGGTGGGGACAGAGAGGACACAGACTGATGCCTGCAACTCCAAGGATACAGGGAGATCCCTCTTCCTGCCTGTCACTCCACAGGTCTGGTTCTTTCCTGGAGATGCAGTTCCAGCTATGTTACTTGCTGTCTGTGTCCCTTTGGGGATGTTTCACTTCACTGTGCCTGTTTTTTCATGTGTAAGATTAGGACAGTTCTGGTACATTTCTCTCCAGAGCCTGGCCACTGGGAGGATGAAAGGCTTCAAACACATGAGATGCACAGAACAGTACCTGGCCCCACCACGTGTCCAATAAAATGTGGATTTTCTCACAAGAGAAAGAAAGAGAGAAAGAAAGAAAGAAAGAAAGAAAGAAAGAAAGAAAGAGAAAAATATCCACATCCTAGTTAAATATTATGACTAAATGAACTGGATTTTTTTTAAAAAAATCAATTGCATAAGTGTTTATTTAAAACACCCTCTCTCTATTAGATGCATGGGTTGTCATCTGGTGCCATCCCCTTGTTTGACAGACATGTGAAATAAACTCCAGCAGAGGTTGCAGACAGTGTCAGCACACAATTATCAAAGAACTTCCCCAGACTGCAGAGAGCTACCAACCAGCATGTCAGGAATCTTCCTCTTACAGAGAAGGAGGTTGGCGGTTGTGCATCCTATGTGTGTGTGCATCCTACGTGCGTGCATGCCTGCCTCTGTGTGTGTGTGTGTGTATCTGTATGTGTGTTAGTACTAGCAAAGTTTTCTAAAGATATATTTCTAACTTTAACCAACTTTGCTTCTCTGCTCTTGAAGCACTTGGGGTACCGAAGGAACCATAGGACCTTATACTGAAGTCCCTGGGATTATATTAAAATCTTCTTACCTGAGACAGCCTCCTCATCCCACCCCCACCAGCAGGATTACCAGCTTTCATTCAAGTAGGCTGTGGGTAGGACCTCTCGGCCAGGTTATCCTTTTCTAGCCAGAGACTACAAACCTGGAAATGTAACTGGAATTTGAAGAAATGCTTTTAGAATTTTAGGAAGTCATTTGTATTCCATTTCAGAGATGTAGCCTGACTAACAGAATTCTGATAAGCAAAAGAAACCAAAAGATGTTTCCTAATTGGAAATGAATTGAATGGGGTGGCCAGTCACCTTTATGCAAAATGTCACAACCTTCCAAAATAAAGACTTCTGTGCCAGCTTTTCATCGGGCGAAATGACACCAGAGCTGTAATTTTCCTCTTTCTCGTGTTGTATTATCCTAACTTCCCATATTTTCCCTTTTATTTGACACTCAAGGAAGAACAGTAAATACCACGAATTTCTTAAATCTCACTTTCTATTTAAATTTCCTTTATATTAGAATCATTTCCTCCAAGATAATTTTATCAGTTGAGATTAAGTATTTGTAATTAAGACATCCTCTACCTTTTATAAAAAATTAGGCTGCAGTTGAAGAAACTTTTCAAAATATGCTTTCAAAACATACTGAAAAAAATTTCCTAAGTTGGATGTCAGTTGAATTTGCAAATTACTACATGAATAAATAAAGCCAAGCCCAAAGAAAGTTAGGGGAAAATAATATAATAATAATTACAAATCAACAGTTAGAAAGTGGGGGGGCTTGCCAATTATTTATAAAGGTCAATAAAGTAATTAAAAATACAGAGGAACAAATATTAATAAAAGCTGACATAATAATTTAGAGAAGATTGGGCCCAAGAAAACAACATAAAGCTCCTGAATATCTCTGTTCTTTGTTTTTGCTGAGAAAATCAGTCTGAAAATAGTAGAACAAGAAGAAACTTGTTCCTCCATCCTCAGTGAAAATAAGCATGTTTAATAAGCACCAACAAGATAAAGGCTAGGTAGCTGATCAAGTCTAAGATCTTTGTTCAGGGGATGGAGAAATTGGAAAATGCAAGTATTAAAAAAAAATAAGGGGGGAAACCATTCACATGAGTGGGTTTGCATGTGCATTCACACACAGAGACACACATACACATGTGTCATTCATACATGATGGGGTTATGCCCTGATAAGGCCATTGTAAGTTGATGATATGATTTAGAAGGATTCAATACTTATAAGGCACCAAATATTATGCCTTAACATTGCCTACTTTGACATGCTAAGAACATTTGGATTGGCCTAAATTGGCTAGAATTATCTAAAATAAAGCTTATTTGATGAGCACAATAAAGCCAAAAAGTCGTAAGCCAGAGACTGTCACGTATGTGAGTGTGTATGTGTGTGGTGTGTAATATATATGTTAACAGGTTAATTGTGCATTAAAAATACAAAGTGGTATCCTCTATTAACTCAGTGTGCTTTGTGAGTATTTGAAATGTTTCTTAATATTTAAATCTAAAGATAAAAAATCAAATATGTTGTCTTGAAGAGCTACAGAGGTTGAAACTCTAGTTCCATTGAAAATGAGTGCTATAGTTCACATGTGGAATGTCTCCCAAAGCTTGGCTGCCAGCCTGTGGTGCTACTAGGAGGTGACAGAACATTTGGAGCTGGGACCATCAGGAGGAGAGAGGGAGGAATATTGAAATGCCAGACCCTTCCTGTCTCTTTTCACTTCCTGGCTGCCTTATGCATCTACCAAGATATAGAATGCCACTATAGAACCAAAGCATCAGAGAGAACCAACCAGTCATGGACTGAACCCTTTTAAATAATGATCCAAAAATAAGCCTTTCTTCCTTATAAGCTGTCTTATCTCAGATATTTCTCATAGTGATGGAAAATGAATTAATACAATGAAGTATAGGAAGAAATGGTGTGGCAGGGGGTTGAAAATAAGGAAATGTCTAAATACCTGTGTTAGAAAATGTTAGATACCTACGCTTTCTCATACGCAGAGAGGTGAGGTGACCACTCAGCCCTATTCTTCCAAAAGACAAGAGTTTTATTGCTGGGGAACAAGAGGGTCTTTAGATTTTGGCACTGTCAGACATACAGCAAGTGGTTTATGAATTATAGTACTAAAAAGAGGAGGCTAAGGGAAAATCTTTATATTGAACAGATAAACACCCTTGCACCAATCTCTTTCTATTCCTAGCCATAGTTGGCCAGTGCACTTCAGACAGAAAAGTTGACGTATCTCTAAATAAATATCAATAGATACATATAGTTGGGAATTTCACAACAAAAGTTAGGCTGAGCCATAAAGAAAATGCAAATTGAAACCATGATGGGCTATGACTTGACACCCACCAAGGAGGCCATAAGTAAAACACATATCTGTTAGGACTTATCTGTTATCCCCATAACAAATCCATTATTATTATAACCAGGACACGGAGAACTCAGAATCCTTACACACTGCTGCTGAGGATGAAATATGGTATATTCGCTCTGGAAAATAGTCGAACTTTCCAACAGCTAAAGTTACAGTTACTATATGTTGTGACAGTTCTAGGACTACACCAGAGAGACTGTAAACAGAAGTCTGCACAAAAGCTTATGCAACATGAAGCATAATAACTGGAGTGGAAACCACACAAATGTCCATGAATTGATGACTGGAAAATTAAAATACGGTACATCCATCTGGATGTGGTGGTGTATGCCTGTAATCCCAGCATTCAGGAGGCTGAGGCAGGAGGTTTGCTCTAAGTGTGAGGCCAACATGAGCTACATAATTACTTTCAGGACAGCCTGAACTACATAGCAAGATTCTGTCTCAAAAAAACCCAAAATAATAAACAAAATATGGTATGTCCATACAAGGAATATCACTCCACAATGCAAAGAAATGGATTACTCTACAATGCAAAGAAATTAATTATTAACAAATGCTACAAGATGGATGAACCTTAATAATGTTATGTTAAGTGAAAGAAGCCAACTACAAAAGGCCACATATCGCGTGACCCTACTTAGATAAAATATCCAGACTAGGCAAAGTCTCTAGTGTCAAAAAGTAGATTAGACATTGCCTGCGGCTAAGGGGCCTGTGGCAGGAGGGTGGTGAGGGTTGAATGCTAAGGGGTGAGGGTTTAGTTTTTAATGAAAATCAATATACTAAATATACTAAAAAACACTGAGTTGCACCCTAAAAAATGAGTGAATTGTAAGGAGTGTGAATTAAAGCTCAATAAAACTGCAGTTTAAAAACTGTCAGTCTGATCACCTTATTGCCCTTCAAGAGTGATGACCAGTCAGCAAACTCCTTCTACGCCCAGAGTTTATAATCTAATCTAGAAAACCAACCAACAAACCAACTAACCAAAAACAAAAACCCCAGTTCTTCTTGATTTTTGGCTAAGTTCATGTTAAAAAAAAAAAAAAAAAAAAAAGCCATTTGCAGACTGGGGGTAGAGAGAAGACCACACCAGGAAGCAAGCCCAGTCTGGGAACCGGTGCCATGTGCCAGCCATTGGAGGAGTAGAACAGCCAGACCCCAGCCCCTTCCAGTGCTCAGGCTGGCAAACCAGAAGTACCACCCCCTGACCCCCACTGTAAGCAGCCAGCTTATCTGGAGAAACAGGCTGTGATGATAACTGTCAAGGTGAAATGCCATTGGACGCCTGTGGTCCTTTGTTGTTTCACTAACATTGCAGGTCTAGGGCCAGTGGTCTGATCATAGGCTCAGAGGGTAGCAGTACACAGTGTGGCATCTAGGGGGGAATTTCCTCTGAGGGTTGCAGTAGTTGTTGAATCCCTATGGTCTTGTTCTGAAGTCCTATATCATTTCCATTGTCTTGTTGGGTTAGGTTTTATTTTCTTTTGTCTTATTTGATTATGTCAAATCTGATGGCAGGAGCAGCTATTTCAAAGATAGCAAGATTTATTATGGTAGCAATTTTGGATTTACTAGTGGCTTGTTTTGAAGTCTTTTATTGCATTCATTGTTTTGTTTTTATTGTTTCTGTTCTTTTCTGTTCTGTTCTGTTTGATTGTTACTATTTCTGAAGCTATCTGCAGCTATGTTGAAGACGTCAAAAGACATTGTGGTAACTAGTATCGATTGTGCAATGTTTTGAAATCCTGTATCTCTCACACTGGTTTGTTTTGATTGGTTTTATTCTGTTTTATCCTCTTTAAAATAAAAAACCCCTGAAACTTAGATAAAACATATTCAGAACAATGCAGAGAATATACAAAATATTCAGAAAATTATAATTTATCTTCTCAGAGAAGATACTATATCCATGAATTAAGAAGAGAAAATTATAAACAAAAAGGAAGAGAAAGTTCTTTTAAAAAATGAAAAACAAAACATAAAATATAATGGAAGGATTGAAAGATAATTCTAGAAAATTTCTAAAGAAAGACAGAAGGAGGAGAGGAGAGGAGAGGAGAGGAGAGGAGAGGAGAGGAGAGGAGAGGAGAGGAGAGGAGAGGAGAAGAGCTGGGGGAGGAGAAAGACAGAGATTGAGAAGAAAATCCTATATGAAAATGACAAGTATGGTCAAAAGGGGCCACCTAACAATAGATATTCTAGAAAAGAAGAGAGAAAATTAATGAGTAATCCATAAAAGAAATTTATTAGAACTGAAAGATAGTTTACAAATAAAGATCTAGAGAGCACCAGTAATGATACATGTAAAAATATTCACATCATGATTATACCATCATGACATTTTAGAACAGTAACAATGCAATGTAGTTTCTAAATGCTTTCAGAGAGAAAAAGAATTTCACGTACAAAGAATCAGGAGATCAGAATTCTCAAAAGCACTAGAAGTTAGAAGACAGTGAAGCAACTCATTTAAAATTCTAAAGAGAAGTTCTTTCCCTCAGGGTTACATGTCTTAAGCAGATTATCAATCTGGTTGAAACTAAAAAGAAAAAAAACTTTTGTTCATGTCTTTAAAAAATTATCTCCTACACATGCCTTTTTTTGGGGGGGAACCTCTGGATAAATATGCTTTAGCAAAACAGGGCAGAAACTGAGAGAGAACATAAATTGGAGAAACACAGGACCCTACATGAACTAGGTGAAGGGAATTCTCAGGATGCTGGATGAGCCAATTTCAGGATTCTAGGTGGTAGCAGGACTGAGAGAGAAAGCAGTTCTGGTTAGGTGGTTCGAGGACTCCATGTAGCCAAGAGAAGTATGAACCCAACAAACTACTTCCCAGGTTTTATCATATGGAAAATTACATCAAGAAGGGCTTTTCAGAGCTGTTGGAGTGTGAGCTAATAACATCTGAAAAATAAATTGTGTAAAAAAGAAAATGGAACCAGCATTTGTCTCAAAAGTACTATACTTTTATAGCAATGAAAACAAGGTGGTAATGAACACTGATTTAACAACAAAAAGAAATTTAATTGCAATTGGAGGGTGGGGCCAGTATACTAAAAGCTTCATCTCTCATAATAGAAAATCAACTTGTTACATGAATTGTTTTGTTGCACAATGTATCAGTCTTCTATATTATTTAGTAAAATAGGAGTAAATTCTGGAAGAAACAGCTGAAAGGATGAAAACTTGACCACTAGAGTGAGATGGGAACAGTGCAAAGAGCAAGACATTACCTTTTCTTTTTACTACTACAGTAAGGTTTGTAGCACCCTTTGATTTTTAAAATTATTTGTATGCAACAAGTTGGAAAATAAAAACTAATTTTACAAAGTGTGTGGTGATACACACTGACTTCTGTGTCACACTGAGTTCTAAAGCAGAATTCCTATTCTAAATGCAGACATAAAGAATCAGATAAGAAACAACCAAGATGCCCATCAACTGCAGAGTGGATGAAAAAGGTGTGGTATTTTTATACAATGGAATATTACTCAGCTATAAAAAAGGATGGTCTTGAGGCCTTCATAGGTACATGGAGACAACTTGAGACTATCCTCATTAGTGAAATAATCATATTTATAAATATCACATTGTGTCTCTAGTGTAAAAAGTGATAAAAACTATAAGAGTAATAAAACCCAAAATGTGTAATTGCTATTGCAAAAAAGAGAGAAAAAGGAAGGGCTCTAAGGGATATAACTGCATGTATGTTTGAGTGTGTAAAATAGATGGCCAGATTGCTGAGTCTTTGTTGGATCTCTGAGCAGATCTGTTTGCAGTCTCACTGTTTGAATATCTGCTATGTATCCTTTAATTTTGTAACTTGAACAGCTACATTCGGGATTACAATTTGTGACTTGTCAACTAGTGATTTTTTTAGTGTTTTCTCTTTTTCTTTTGCAATTCTGTATTGTTGCTACCCTTTTTTTCTTTTGCTTTTTTTTCTCTTTAAATAAAATTTTTTAAAAATGCAAAATAAAAAAAAAGAATCAGGTAAAACTGCAATTCAGCCAGCACCTGAGAGGCTGAGGCAGGAGAATCTCCAAAGTTCAAGGCCAGCCTGGGCCACACAGTGAGTTCAGGAGCAGACTGAACTACACAGCAAGACTTTATGTCAAAAACAAACAAACAAACAAACAAACAAACAAACTCCCAAGAAAACAACTCCAAACGGCCACTGGTAATACTGTGGCCACTGCTGTGGTCAGCCCTCCTGGAGGAAGTGGCCCATCAAAAGGCGAGAGTGATGACAGTGCACAGTCTTCTTTACAAGGGCTCTGCGAAGTTCTCTCATGGAAGGCTGAAATGTGATTCTAAACATTTCAGAATCTTTCCAAATTTAGTATGTGCGTGAGTACCTAAAATTCCTAGAAACAAATAGAATACCCTTTGAGCATAAAAAGGTCATTTTTCTCTTCCAAATTTATATAAACTCCAGGTAAGGTCACTGTTCACTAGTATCTAGTATCAATGCCATCTTTTATATTTTGATGCTTTTCAGGATATGTTTTTAAGCAAATTTACAGGTTTTGAAATTCTGTACCTAGCCAGGTGTGGTGGCTCACACCTGTAATCCCAGCACTCGGGAGGCTGAGGCAGGAGGACTGTTGCGAGTTCGAGACCAGGCTGGGCTACAAAGTGAGCTCAAGGCCAGCCTGGACTGCATAGAGACCCTATCTCAAAAAGAAAGAAAAAAAAAACAGAAGAAAAAAAGAAAGAAATTCTGTACCTGGAGCTGGGATGTATCTCATCTGCCTACAATACATGAGACTCCGGATTCTGTTTCCAGTTTTGCAAATAAAACAAACAAAAAAGTGATGATTATTTATGGTTAAAAGATAAAATTGCAAAAAAACACATGTACTTATCAATAAAATTCGTATTCCATCCTCCCATTACAATTTTTTTTTTTAGACAGAGGGTTAGTTCAGGCTGGAATTAAACTCAACCATAGCCCATACTGGCCTCAAACTCGTGGCCATCTTCCTACCTCAGCCTCTCAAATGCTGAGATTACAGGCCTGCACCACTACATCTGCCCCCATTACACTCTTTAAGAGTGGATTTTAATAGGCTGATAAATCATTTTGCATGATGCTAGAGTTTAAGATAGCCAAGGGGCCTGGGATAAGAAAGCAATTCAAGAAGTCCCTGTTCTATACGATGAGAGTCTAGAGATACACACAAACAATGGCTGGACTATACTTGGTATGATTGCAAAATATGGTGAATGATTAAATTTTAAAAATTATTGCAGTTAAAAAACAAAAAAAAAACACTGCCGAACCAGGGATTTAGCTCAGCGGCGTAAGTGCCTGCCTCGCAAGCGCGAGGTCACGAGTTTGCTCTCCAATATCAAAAAAAGAAAAAGGAAAACACCCCACTGCCATCAATACCCTTTAGAATAGTCCTCCTCACTTCAAATACACTTACTTTGTTATTCTTGCCGTTTTCTGCACTTTCCAGAAGTCCTCTGTCCTAATGTCTTCAGTTGCACTGTCATGGCTGCCTCAATGTCCTGAATCAGTTTTAAATGTCGACTTTTGATGGTCATTTTGACTTTGGGAAAGAGCCAGAAGTCACACAGTACCAGATCAGATGACTAAATTGGATGAGGATGCACTGTAGCGTTTTTATGAGCCTGAGTGGCACTTGGCAGTGGCATTCAGTATATTTTTGATTATATCTTTTTTAAAATTTATTTTTAATTAATTAATTTATTTTTTTGCAGTACAGGGGGTCAAACTCACGACTTCACACTTGCCAGGCAGGTGCTTGTGCCACTGAGCTAAATCCCTGGCACCTTGATTATATCTTGTAAAGACTCTCAGGAAAGAAGATTTCCAGAACTCCTTCAGAAAGCTGCAAGAGTGATGGGAGACATGTCTTCAAAATGAAGAATAGTATTTTGAGGAGGATTACATAAGAAAGTATCACAACTTAAAAAAAATTTAAACACACAGTATTTTTGATCAATGCTTGTATATGACAACAGGACTCTACAGCAATCAGCCCAGGAAGTCAATTGGCCTAGAAGGAACTGGATTTGCTCCATCACTGCAGCTTCCCTAATTTTTGCCCTTCTAAGACAGGACCAACCAGAGAAAGCCAAATATATTCTCAGATCAATCATATAAAATGCCCTGCTTCTAGTTATCTTGCCCCTAGCATTTCTCTATCAATAGCCTTTAAATAGCTCTGTCTCTGTGTCTCTGTCTCTCTTTGTCTCTCTGTCTCTCTCTCATTCACTCACTCACTCACTCTCTTTTTACTCTATAGTCCATGCTGGTCTGAGACTTGCTATATATCATGCCAGGCTGGCTGGAACTTCCTGCCTCAGTTCCCCAAGTACTGGGCTTATAGATATGTGCCATCATATCCAGCTTTTTTTTTAAAAAACTGAAGTCTTCCCTCTCCCGTTTTAGGTACTGTGCCAAATACAAGTGATTGTGACTCTCTTCTCTCCTGTTCTAAGTTCTGCACAAATAGCCTCCATTTGTTTTCATTCAGGTGGTTCTCACCCATTTCCATAATGGCAAGAAAAAGTTCCTAAAAGGAGAAACCTGGCAGTTGGAATAACTGTCTAGTCAGCTGTTTCTGAAGCCTCATCAATCAGGTCATTTGTGTATGTCTTAGACAGATTTGTGTAAAAAGGAAGTCACACACCTGAAGGCTTAGGAGCTGAAAGTTCAAATCTTCACTCTATTTATGGTCTGTAGCAGGCAAACTATTCACTTTAGACTGCCCAAAATTTCTTGGTAACACGAAGAGTCCTCAGTACTGAATATTATAACAGAAGAATAATTACTAGTAATAGTTTCATGCCAGTTTCATGGGGAAAAAAATTTTCAGTATCCCCGAAGCTTTGGGATATTTTTACAGCCATTGTAAAAATATTTGTATATATATTCTATAATTATTATCTAAGGATGATCTCTCTCTCTCTCTCTCTCTATGACATTCAGTTTATTAATCTAGACCACAAAGTTTTTCACTAATAAAGTTGGCAAACAAAGCAGTTGAAAACATTTTGCTCCCGGGAATGATATTCTACTAAGTTTTAGTGAAGATGACATTTTCATTAGTGTTGCTAATGAACTACACTTATTCCTTTTGGGAGGTATGATTTATTAATGAATTAAAATTTTAAAAAATACCCAAAGAATTATGCTCATCCATTTTAAATATGGCCACAGTGTGTGCAATAGAAAAATTAGTGAGTATTCCCTAAAGTCATAGATGGCTTTTAAGCACTGCATAATTCTGGGTAGTGCCATCATGAAAGCTTTGTACCATTGCTCATTAGAGGGATAATGTCATTATAATAGCTTTACTCGGAGGCATAAGCCAGTTAAATGAAACACCAGAAAAAGAAAGGCAAAAGTTTGTTTGGTGAATCATTCTTGTTCCATGGCTTAGTGACTGTATATTGAAACAGTAAGGAACGTAGCTATTGGGTAATTTGAGGAATCTTCCAAAGAAATGCTGCAAGAGTACACAGCTCCTGTAATTCATCTCTAGGCTTCATGATCCATGTTCACAAAGCTGTCTCTTTACACATCTTTGTAAATTAATTGTGAACAAATCAGGAGAGACTATTACAGTGATCCACACACATCCATGTTTATAGCAGCACAACTCGTAAGAGCTACATCTTGGAAGCAACCTCTGTGTCCATCAGCAGATGAATGGATAAAGGAAAATGTGGCATTGATAGTCATTTGCCAGACAATGGATGCATTTAGACTATATTAAGTGAAATATATCAGGCACATGAGCTTAAGTATCACATGGTTTCTCTTGTATGAGAAACTCAAATATAAATAAAGAGTAAAATTAGATAGAAATAGGGAGATAGATCTTTTCAAACAGGAAGAAGACTAAGAAATGGAGGGAAGGAGAAGCAAGGGAGGGGAAGGGGATGAAAAAGGAATTAAGATATATTATGTACATGCATCAACTCCACACAAGGGATGTAATCATTACGTACTGCAAACACATACAATAAAAAATAACAATGGGAAAAAAACCCTTGCAAACATAATATAGCATTTAGGAAGATCTCCTTGGACCAGTATTTTGATTCCTTTCTTTTTGCTGTGACCTTATATGGAAACTTGGGTGTGACTAGTGCTGTTCTGGTCCAAAGTGCCAGCAAGTTCAGCTCAAGCCAGGCTGACTCTAAGGTCCCCTCCCCCTCCTGTCTTCTCTCTTGCCTCTCTCTCTCTCTCTCTCTCTCTCTCTCTCTCTCTCCCTGTCTCTCTGTTTCTCTGTCTCCCTTTTCTTTCTTTTGTGGTATTGGGAATTGAACCCAAGGATTTTATACTGAGCAGTATCCCCAGCCATTTAAAAAATTACTATTGTTGGCTGTTGCTGCTTGTTAACGCTGGGGAAGAGAATGGTGCCTGAGCAATATCAGGGTAGACGTCAGGATAGTGGAGCTCTCGGCCAGCAGTGGCTGGAGAGACAGAGAAGAGCCTCGGAGGTGCTGGCCCAACTAACTGACCCTAACACTCAACCAGAGTGTGAAGAAAACTAAAATCCAGCTTACTGTATTTCAATACAGTGTCATAACAGATAAATTTCCATTTGTTCATCAAGATGGAAAACTTAGATTCCAGTGAAAAAGGAAGTGGCAATCTGTAACACAGCAGAGAAGTCAGATGGACCGATTGGATGGGGAAGGGAAGGAGCTATCAATTTATAAATACCTTGAGTGAAAAAGATTATAGACTTATGAGAGATAAGGATTTGCTGAGCAGCCCAGGTGCAAGTACTGAGGAGGAGTTGCTAAGAAGACTACAGCAAGTTAAAGAAGGTCTGCCACACAAAACTCAGAGCAAAATAGGTCATGTGGAGACTCTTCAGATGATGCATCTGTCTCATGATGACTCTTTAATGGGCTGGCAAAGTGGAAATGGTACAAGAAAGAGAAAATCAGTCTTGGAGACCAGAGCCGGACAAACCAAACAGTGGTCATTTCAGATTCCATTTAGAGATAGACATTAACTTTAATAATGGGAGCCAAAATCCAGAGAAAGAAAATGAACTATCTTCAAGATGTTCTAGTGGAAAAATTATAGAGAACAACAGCCAAAGGCAAGTGGAAAATCCACCATCTGAATCAACATCTGCAAGTCCATCTAGGTCACGATGAAATCCAACTGAAACATTAACAGAAGTGCCAACTTCTAGAGATCAGAGGAGGCCAAGAAGTGGGAGCTCAGGCCATTGCAGAAACAGAGCCAGAGCTGAAACAAGCAGGTCACCTCCTCATCCAGTGAGTGAAATCCCACCAAGATCTCATCCTGGTATCTCAGTGCAAACTTTGAGTAGGAGTTCCTAGGACCCATCCTGATGTGACATCAAGACAACAAATAACTGAGCCTAAACTGCTAACTAGAATTTTTTTCGAAGCTCCTGGAACAAGAAATGCCTCTCAAGGAGCAGGTTCTTCAGACACAAGATCAAAACAGAGACCTTCAGCCATAGTCCTTGATCTTCAGGTCAGAAGAGTTCATCCTGGAGAATACCGAAGATAGCGTCATTAGTGAAACTCACTTGAGGTCTCACATACCAAATAACACTGTCATTTATGAAAGTGAACAAGGTTTTAGACCTACAGTTTCATGTTCTGAGCAGGCAAGTGTGTGAAATGTCAGTATCTTCAGGATTTCCATTCATAAAATCTTAAATACTGATTTGTGAGAACATACCTGTTGCAATTCAGACCACGTGAAGGCAAATAATAACAGGTTTTGCTGTGCCAGGCTATTTTATGTACAATGATAGCAATCCAGGACCTAGCTGCTCCATCTTAAGAGGAAATATGGGAAGGGGAGAGAGGGAGCTCTGGTGGTGGTAGCAGTTCTGATTCTAGTTCGAGTTCCACTTCAAGTTCCAGCTCTAGTGGTGCACGTTCATGCACCGGCTCAGAGTTGCTTAAAGACAGTAATGAAGCTTGTCATCATGTGCCAGGCAAGAGTCCATGCAGGACTCTACACATCTGATGAAAGTGGCAATGTACCCTTCCTTAGTCTGGCTCACTTTCGCCTTTTAAATGAGGATGATGATTCGACCCAGAGGATTCACCAAAGAAGACTGACAACCTGACCCTGAGAAGTTCTGGTGAAAATGGTGCCTTAAAAGCCTATAGTATTTGTATTACAGAAGATACAGCAGGCAACAAACTTTAGCTACCTTGTTCCCATGTGTAACGTCCACTCTGTGGTCCATGTTCCCTGCATTGATTTCCGGCTGTGTGAGAATTCTACCTACCCTATTTGTTGCAGAGCAGTCTTAGCTTCTAGTAACAGAGGAAAAATTGTGTAATTAAGATCTGAACTCTTAGCTATGTATCTAGCATAGTACAGGCAAACAGGAATCCCTCACTGTATGTTCATTTTTAAGTGGTGTTTAAATATAAAGTAACAACCTGAACCTGAGTCACTTCTTTCTGAAAGAATCAAATCCTTTTTCCGGTTCTTGTTCCAGAATAAAAGGAAGTATTTAAAAAACAAAAAATATGTGTTTTAAACCTGGAGTCAGGGTTTTGCTAGGTTGCTCCCTTGCCTAGGCTGTGCTCCTCCAGCTGTGCCTCCTAGAGACCTGGGATTTACAGGCGTGCACCATCATACCCAGCTTCACATGTCTTTTTTTTTCCCTTTTTTTATCAGTACCGGGGATCGAACTCACGACCGCGCACTTGCAAGGCAGGCACTTACGCCACTAAGCTAAATCCCCAGCTCACATGTCTTTTCAAGGCTGGGATCACTTGTAGAACCAGGTCCGAGGGTTACTAGATCTATGTTCTCCAAAGCTGAACCAGTTGGTATGGTCAGGAAAATCGTATGTGCACTGGACCTGGGATCTGACCATAGAAGCTCACTGAATGCCTTGCAAACAGTCATGGAGAGAAAGCTGTGTAGGAGCAAGCCAGGGAAACATGTCTATTGAGAGAAAGTTCTTACCCCAGATCCATCATTCTCAAGGGGACTGCTTTCAAATTGTTGTCTAAAGTCTTCTTTAATGTAAAAGATTCTCCTAGAGAATCGATTAGGCTGGTAGCTTGTGCTATGGAAATACCAATGACTTTAACCATTCTAAGCTAGTGCTGGCATGAGAGACTTGCATTCATCCTTCTGCAACAAGAAAATGCCACCTATCCTAGAGCCTGTACAAGCCACAGCTGGGCAGTGTGCTGATGAACAGTGCCATTGGTCACTCTACCAGGGCCTGGGTCACCAGAGGCTCCTGAGGCTGGTCAGTGTCCCGAGCTCAGTTCCCAGTGCAGGTTGCTCACCTTCAAGTAAGAAATATATATGTGTATTAGGAAAAAGAAAGAATTAGCTCTTCAGTCAGTTCAGTTCCTTTCAAGCAATGTTTAATACCAGTTATTTACACAGGAGCTGTGCTCTCAGGGAACTTACATTACATGTGCAACAAGAAAGCAAAGCCTGAGTTAACCTCTGATGAATAAATTTGTCAAAAGAAGAAAGGTGACAACAGGACTCTGGGGAGCGTGAAATGCAGCACTGGAGCCTGTGCCATTCAGAGAAAAGCTAGACACAGCCAGGTGCTTTCCAGCATTATGGATTTAAGGTTCTAGATCTTTCTATCTTCTTTTCCTCCTTTTCATTGTTTCCTCCAGAGCATCTCCTAAATGATCTCATCTCATAAGGCAGTGAGTTCTAAGCTGAATTTAAGTCTCTAAAACAGCCCCATTCATGAGAAACTGTGGAGTTCCCAGCATACTTTGTTCCCAGAATACTTAAATATCTTGACATCAGGCTATTTTGGGAGTGATCCATCAAGCAAGTGTTAGATTCTAGACAGCCTAATTGGGCAGAAGACTAAAAGGGATAGATGGCACAAGGAAGGGAAGAGGGGTGCACTCGTGCTGGGAGCCGCTGCAGCTGGAAATGACCACACATGCAGGACTGGAGCATGACCATTCCAAGAACAAAGAGTGCCCGGGGCAGCCACCTGAAGAAGCTGCTCCAGCCCAGAGAACACCTACCCCAAGACAATCTGAACAGTAGGTTGCTAGGACAACAGGATGTCATGTGACATTAAGTTGATAAAAGGTATAAATAAACGCCCCAAATGAGGAGCCAGTACCTTTAGGACTCCACCTGACCCCAGCTTTGTGTCTTCTTTATTTTCTTATCCTCTCACGGTCCTTCACCCCAAGAACCTCAAGGGTCGCATGGGTCTCAGCACACTAGGACTGTGGGTCTGCCTGGGTTAGCAGCTGCTCACTAACTCCCAGCTCCTTCTGCAAACCCAGGTGAACTGATAAGGGAATTTATATTTCTTGGACTCAAGAGAAAAGATTGACACAGTTACCGAAGTCTTCTTTCAAAATTTGCCATTGGATGGAAAGCATCACTTTTTCTTTAATAACATTTTCTTCTAGTTTATGTGCTCAGTGAAGAAACATTATAAAATAGAAAAAAAAAAAGTTAACCAAAATCACATAGCCTAAAGATAACTGCCAACTAACATTTGTTGTAGATATTTCTATATTTGCCATGCATATACATTTTCTTACAAAAATAGTGTCATGTATGTTATTTTGTAGACTCCTTTTCTTTCTTAGGG
The DNA here is from genome assembly GCA_004027455.1 of Hydrochoerus hydrochaeris. Lineage (NCBI taxonomy): Eukaryota > Metazoa > Chordata > Mammalia > Rodentia > Hydrochaeridae > Hydrochoerus > Hydrochoerus hydrochaeris. Next base: position 65,365 of record PVLA01005243.1, on the reverse strand, counting down.
AATTTGCATTTATTTTCCTGTTTAGCACATTATGACAGAAAATTGCAGGTCTATATGAGTGATATTGACTCCTTGGAACATGTATGCTACAGTTCAGTTCATGGGTTAAACATTATTACAACATTTGTGTTTCATAGATGATTCTCCATTTAAGATTAGTATTGAGGGCTGGGGATTTAGCTCAGTGGCAAGCGCAAGGTCATGAGTTCAATCCCCAGTACCAAAACAAACAAACAAACAAACAAAAGAGATTAGTATTGAGCATACTATATGGCCACATAAAATGTATCTGCCAAGTTGGGAATCAAGAAATATGAGTAAATCTGTCAAAATTCTGCCCTCAACCCAATGGGCAAATCAATTCCATATTGCTTTTCTAGAGAATATCCGAATTTTTAGCATGGTATACGAGGTACTATATTGTCTGGTCCTTTTAGTCACATACAATCACAGGTGGAGTTCCCAGAATGCAATTTCCTGTAGGCTCATAATCTTTGATCATGAAATTTTGGGCAGGAACTCTAAAACACTCATCTCCCATCTCTTGCTTTTAAAAAATATTTAAACAACTTTTAACGGTAATAAAACACACATAACAAAAAATTCACCATCATAAGCACTTTTAAGCATGCAGTTCAGTAATGGTAAGTATATACATGTTGTTAAGCATCTAATTTCCCAAACTCATCTTAAAGAACTGAAACTCTATACCCTTTAATTTCCCCACTCCTGACTCTGGCAACCACTATTATTTTGTCTCTAGGAACCCGACTTCTCTAGGTGCCTCATGCAAGTAGAATCAGACAACACAGATATTTTTGTAACTGTCTTATTTCATTTAGTGTAATTTTCTCAAGGTTCATCCATGTTATACTGCAGCATGTGTCAGAACTTCCTTAAGACTGAATAAGATGACGTTACACACAGAAACACATCTTGTTTATCCATTCATTTGTTGATGTACTCCTGGGTTGCTTTCCCCTTTGGGCGATGGATAATACTACTGGCAACATGGATGTATAAATTATCTGTTCCTGATTTCTCTTTCCACTCTTGGGAGGATATACTCAGAAGTGGAACTGCTGGATCATAGGGCAATTCAATTTTTGCATCTTCTTTTTAAAATTTTGTTTTTTATGTTTATTTTTCTCAGGTTAATAACAAACTAGTCTTTTACAAAATAGTTTTTTAATAGCCATAGGGTATTTTATTAAGCAATCAGTTGCTTTCATTTCCATTATTAAAAACAGTGCTAGATGAATAAATATTCATTTATGAGACGAATTTATGAAAGTGGAATTATTAGATGAAAGAGTGTGCCTTTTAAAGGTTTGGTGCATAGTGTTAAGTGCACACACAAGCTTCTAGAAGCTTCTTTTTATGGAATATCAGCCTCAGATGCCAACACCCTGTAGGTAACAGGGCCAGGGCTGGCAACTTAAAGATGCTATGGTCTCTTTAAGCTTCACTCCAAGAAAAGAAATTTTTATAACAAACTTCTTATTTAGAAGTGAAAGATATCATTTAAATAAGCAAAATGTCTGAGACATGGAGGGAATGGGGGTGAGGAAAGGAGAGGGTAGAAGGGTATATAAGAAGAACTAAAATGTCTTATGTACATGTACCAATTATCCATGAGAATGTAATCATTATATACTGCAAACTCGTACTAATATAAACAAAAGCAAACCCCAAATAAGCAAAATGAATGATCAGATATTGCCGCTGAAATTTTCATTTCATGTAAGTGATATCAAGTCCTTTTAAAAAATGTTCGCCTGCCGGTACACTTGAAAATTCCTCCCAGGTTTCTATACTATTTTTCACTTTACAAGCCACTTCCACTTGTGTTTCCTATATATTCCTTATATGGAATCTGTTCTTGCTTTCCCTGGTTTACTCATGAAGAATCTGAGGCTCAGACAAGTGACTTGCCTGACATCATGGAGCTGATAATCAGTGTCTTCTGATTTATGTTCATTGCTTTTCAAATTAGAGATGACTCACTCACCAGTCCTTGAGAGCTTCTGCAGTACAGTCTTTTCCAAGACTTTTGTTTTTCAAGCTGGAAAAAGATACTCATGGTTTGGGGAAAGTAGCTGAAAGTTGTGATCTAATAAAAAGCCATTCTGTGGCTGACACAGAGAAAGTATGCAAAATAGAGGCAGTGTTTGTTTCCTCCCTTTGCCTTGGGATGGTGTGATAACCTACACGGTGCCGGAAAGGTGGTCTCAAATATGGTGGGTTCTTCCCTTTTTAAAATTTTTTTTATAATTTACTATTTTTCTGTTGAGTGTTCTGTCAATGGCTGGAGGAGGAGTTTGTTGAAAATACCAACTATATGTGAATTCATGTTTCCTTTCCATTTGGTAGGGTTTTGTTATAATTCTCTGTTATGAACTGCACATGCATATTGAATTGTTACATTTGGCTGAATTAACTTGCTTACATTATGAAATGTCATCTTTTATTTCTGATAGGAGTTTTGGTTCTGAAATCTGTTTTCTGAGCAATATTGCCTGCCATTCTGTGTTCTGTGGTCTGGGTGTGGTATACCTCTTCCCATCTTTTCTCTTTTAGCCAATTTTTATCTGTTTTTTCTCACTGGAAAGCATTTACATGTTCTTCTTAAAAGTCTACTGTGATAATCTTTGCCTTTTAATCAAGATAAGATTAAATAATTTAATCATTTACATTTAATATAGCTATCAAAATAGGTAAGTGTAAATCTACTATCTAACATATATATTTTTGCCAATCTGTTCTTTCTTTCTTTCTCTTTTTTTTTTTGTATTTTTTGTTTGTTTGTTTGTTTGTTTGTTTGTTTTTTGGGAGATCTCACTGTGTAGCCCAAGCTGGCCTCGAACTTTTGGTGATCTTCCTGCCTCAACCTCCTGAACACTAGAATTCCAGGCATGTATCACTATGTCTGGCCAATCTGTTGTTTCTTTACCCTTTCTTTTCTTGACCCTTTTTTGGAATAATTGAACATTTCTGGGGCTGGGGATTTAGCTCAGCAGCATAAACGCCTGCCTTGCAAGCATGCAGCTATGAGTTCGATCCCCGGTACCAATAAAAAAAAGAAAAGAACATTTCTTCTGATGCAATTTTATCTTTACTATTGCCTTAGTGGCTAAAATTCTGTATTTCATGTTTTAGTGGTTGCTCTAGGTCTTGAAATATATACCTTTAACTGAGTACAATTTATCTTCAAATGATTGTATAACACTTCACATATAATATAATAATTTTATGTCATTATACTTCCATTTGCCCTCTCTGATCTTTTACACTGTCATACATTTTAATGCTTCATATATTATAAAATCCATAATACATCATGTTTACTTCTGTTTTAAATAACTTTAATTTAAATAGATAAAAAATTTTTAAAAAGATCTTTTATATTTACCCACATATTTATAACTTCCAGGTCTCATCATTCCTTATGCAAATGTGAGTCTTTTCTTTTCTTTTCTTCTCTCTTCTCTCTTTTCCCTTCCCTTCCCTTCCCTTCCCTTCCCTTCCCTTCCCTTCCCTTCCCTTCCCTTCCCTTCTCTTCTTTTCTTGTGTGGTTTTTTGAGATAAGGTCTTGCTATATACTTCAGGCTGTCCCGGAACTCCCTCTATAGCCCAGGCTGGCCTCAAACTTTCAGCAATCTTCCTGTCTCAGCCTCCCAAGTGCAGGGGTTACTGGTGTGCACCACTGTGCCCAGTTTAAACCTGAGTTTCTATATGGTCTATTTTCCTTCATTTGGTGAAGTGCAAATTTGCTGGTAATTCTCTCCACTTTTGTTTATCTTAAAATGTATTTATTTAACCTTTTTTTATAAGAGATATTTTCATTGGACATAGTAACCTAAGTTGGCTAATTGTCATTTACTTTCAGCAATTGACTTTTCTTTTCCTTTTTTTCTTTTTTTTTTTTAAGACAGGGTCTCACTTTGTAGTACAGGCTAATCTTGAACACACTAAGTAGCCAAGGCTGGCCTCAAACTCACAGCAATCCTCCTGCCTCAGCCTCCCAAATGCTGAGATTATAGGCATGAGTCACCACACCCAGCCATTCCATTGATTCTTGGTTTGCATTGTTTCTGAAGAGAAAAAAAGCCTCTTTTTTCCTCTGCATATAATATTCTTATTTCTCTCTCCTTTTATTTTTTTAAAAATTTTATTTAACCAGAGGGGAAAAATAAAGCAAAACAGAAAAAAAAAAAAAAAGGGTAGAAACAAAACAGAGTTTCAAAAAAAATGAACAGTAAGAAATCACTAGTTGATACATTACATATTGTCTTATTGGATGTAGTTGTTCAAGTTACAAAAATTAAAGCATACAAAGTGGACATTCAAACAGTGAGACTGCAGACAGTTCTGTTCTGTGATCCAACAAAAACTTAGCAACATAATTATCCATCCTACACTCTTAAATATACATACAGTTATATCCTTTAGAGCATTTGCTTTTCCTCTTGCTTTTTAAGTCCATTATCTGTTTAGTTATATCATGTTTCAGGTTGCTCAGTACCTTCCTGATCTGTTTTGTTGTTGTTATTTACTTTTTAAAATTTTTTCTTATTTATTATTATTTTTTATTTTATTTTGAAGGTAGTAAAATACAGCAGAACAAGACAAGACAAAGCCAACTGAGGCAGTGCAGTGAAATTGGCACAGAACCTCACAGCAGGCCACCGGGACAACAGCAATAGGCACAATAGTACATCTGGTTTTCTTCACAATAGTTATTCCTTCAATCAGGTAGAGCAATATCAAAGGAAATACCGAAATTACAAGAACAGAATATTGAATAGAGCAACACCATTGATCAGAACAGAGCAAAACAGAGATAAAAATATTTGCCCTCAAAGAGATGGCAGAAGGAAATCCTCCTTATTTGCTATAGTGCATATAGTCAAACTCGCAAGACATGCTCAGATCTCCGGCTCTCACTTGCTGGGGGTGGGGCGATGGGGGGATGGGTGTTGATTCTTAGCCCACACCCTGGCAGGCTCACAGCCGCCCACCAGAGGGGTGAACTGGCTGCCCGTTTTCCCAGCGCCCCAAGGTCCAGCATGGCGCGTCGCGGATCTCAGGGGACGCTGATGTGGTTCTCGCCCTGGGGCGGCTGCAGCTTGCCAGGCCACAGCCACTTACCAGAGCGGCTAGTGCTGGCGGCTGCCTGCTTTCCCCTCTCTTTTTAAAATTTTCTATTTTTCAGTGAGTTTCACCAATTTCATTAGGTTACAACACATTAAGTGTTTGCTGTATATTTATTCTGTCTTGTGGTTTATTGAGCCTTCAGGTCTCTGGGCTTATAAATTTGGGCAAATTTGGAAGATATTTGGAAATCATTTCTTCATTATGTTTCCTGCCTTCGGGGACACTAATTATATGTAAAACAGATAGAGTCTGACAAATCACTAAGACTTGGTTCTTTTTCTTTTCTGTCTCTGGAAAGGTTATATTACTTTTTTTTTTTAAAGTTCATTGACCGTGTATTTTGCAATGTCTAACTTGCTGCCAATCACATGAAATTATAACCATTTCATCTTGGATGTTATATTTTTCAACTCAGCTAAGTTTCATTGATTTTTGAGGTAGTGTGGTATAGCAGGAGCTCCCTGCTTATAAATGCCACTATGTTCATAAGAAAAAACCTGACGACTCCTCCCAATTCACAGCACAGTGTCTTTTATACTCAGAGACACTAACAAATCAGTAGTAGTAGCACGTATACTTCAGTCTTTCCAAACCAATTACCAAAACAATTTGGGCAGGTTAAATCAGCGTTATAGGTACATCAAAGTTTCTTGAGGCAGAGAATCTGAGCTTTTTCCCCACCCAAGTGGAAGAGGGTGTAGGTCAGTAAGAATGATTAATAACACACTTAGACTTCAGGGCCTGTGTGATTCTGATCAAGCCACTTCTGAACATCAGTTGTCTCCTGTGTAAATTGGTGACAGTATTACCTGTCTCAATTGTCAGGTAAATTATAGAAGATAGTGAAGGTGAAAGTGCTTTGTGAAGTTCAAAGCACCACATACAGAAAGGTATGCTTGGTGTTGCTTCTGTTCCGCCAGAATCTTCTCATTCTGGATTGCTGTGGCAGAGACCAGGCCCCTCCTCTTTACATATTCTCCTTTTCTCTCTCTCCTTCTCTCAGATCCAAGGAATCCACCCATTCCAGAGGCCATCCATTAGACCTGTTCATTATAGCTTTGTTTGCAACAGTTCCAAACCGTAAATAAACCAAAAATTGCTTAAACAAATCATGTTAGGCATTGAGCATCCTTAATATAGAAGTCCAGAGTTTGAAATCCCCCAAAATTCAAAACTTTTGGAATGCTGACATTATGTCACAAGTAGGCAACTCTATACCTGGCTTCACAGGGTGATTCATGGCCAAAACACAAATGCAATAAAAATAATGTAAAAGTACTTGTAGATGATGTGTATGAAGTATATGGGAAATATGAAAACAAATTTCTTGGATTTTGTCACTAAAATCTTTCTCTCCCTGTCTCTCTCTCTTTCAAAATCTAATATTGGAAACACTTTTGATCCAAAGCATTTGGATGAGAGAAACTCAAACTATGTATCAATAAAACAGAATACTACTTGCCAATAAAAAGGAATCAATGAGGGATGTACATTTCAACATGGATGAATATTAAAAAAATTATGCTGAGTGAAAGAGGCCAGCACACCCCCCATCAAGGATGATCTCATTTTATTACATTCTGGATTCTACAAACTAATCTACAGTGACAGAAAGATCAGTGGTTATCTTGGGATGAACTGTAGGGGTAGACAAGAGATTTCTTTTCTTTTCTTTTTTTTTTGGTGCCAGAGATTGAACTCATGTCCTCGTGCTTACAGGGCGAGCACATTTGCCACTGAGATAAATCCCAGGCCCTTAGACAAGGGATTTCAACAGACCATGGGATAACTTTTGGGGGTAAGTGATGTATTTATTGTCATTATTGTAATGATGGTCTTAGAATATATACTTTTGTTAAAACTTATAAAATTAAACAATGTAAATATACGTAGTTTATTTTAATTGTACCTTTAAAAAGCCACTTAAAAACTATTAAACAGAATGGTTCTTATAAAGCTAAATAAGCTTTACTTAACCAGTTTTTTAACTCTTAGTCATTTATCTTAGAGAAAGGAAAACTTATATTCATCAAAAAAAGATGAACCTAATTAAGCAACTTAATTCATATTAGTAAAAATTTACAACACAAATATCGTTCAGGAGGTGAATGGTTAAACAAACTCTGGTACGTCCCTGCAATGGCAGACTATAAGCAATAAAAAGGAGTGAACTATTGATACATGCAACTTGGAAGGATCACACGGGTGTTTTAGGGAGTGATAAAAGGCAATCTTAAATGATTACCTATTATATGGTCCTACTTATGTAACATCTTCAAATGATAAAACTGTGGAGATGAAGAGCAGATTAATGGTTGTCAGGGGATAGGAACAAGTTAGGGATGTATGACCCCAGAAAGTTAGTACAGGGTGTTCCTTGGTGGTGATGGAATGACTCTTTACCTTTGTTGTGGTGGTTACATAATCTATATGTGGGATCAGGTTGCACATTAATAGGCACACATACATACCTGTGAATTAGTACATGTAAATACTGGTGAAAACTGTAATCTACTTAACAGTATTGTACTAATGTGAGTTTCCTGGCTTTGATACTGTACTTCAGTTACAGAAGATACCACCTTTGGCAGAAGTTGGGCTTAAGGGATGCTATGCATTATGTTTGCGACTTCCTGTAAACCTATAATCATTTTAAAATGAAAGTTTTAAAATTAACAAACAAAGGCCAGACATTGGTGGTGCACTTGGGAGACTGAGGCAGGAGGATCACTGCGAGTTTGAGGCCAGCTTGGGCTACAAAGTGAGTTCAAGGCCAGCCTGAACTGCATAGTGAAACCCTGACTCAAAAAAGACAAAAAATAAAATAAACAAACAAACAATAGAGACAAAACAACTCTGTTGCAGACCTCAGATAGCTCCTTGAGATTTGTTTTTTTCTCTAATGCTCCCAAATGCCTTTAATTAAGTAGGCAGTATGAGATAAAGAACAAATTAACTCATATTCTTCACTATGTTGAACAAAGGCAGAAAACCAAAACTGTAGAATAAGTCTGGGAATATGTAGTGCTTGATCAGTTTTAGTTTTTCAAGGCAGAGGCCGCTAGCATGTGAGTTTACAGAGGGTGGGGACAGGGTCTTCATCCTAGCACCTAGTACAGGGCTTGGCTCACAGGAAAAGCCCAGTAAAGGATGACATGAGCTGAGGTCTTTGCAGAAAGCCAGGATCAGCCAGCCGTGAACCATGCCAAACCCAGTCCCAAAGCGTGAAGCTCAAGGACAATCTGGGATCAGAGTAAAACAGGACAGGATGGGCCATACAAGTGTGGGACATCTAAACAGTGCAGGGTGCATTCATGGTCCTCGTCGGTCCTGATGCCCCTTGTTGGGTTTGGGTCCACCTGGATGGCTGGCTGACTTGAAGACACAGTCAGATGATTACTTCTGTGACTGCTCACTACACAAAAGAGACCTTGGAGCTGCCTAAGATGTACTGGGTTCTTCCAAATGTTAGAAAAATAGTATATATTTTATAAATCCTTTGGAACTCTTTCCTCAGCATGACTTTGAAGATGATAGAATTCAGTGTTGGTAGGTTATCAAAATTCACTATGGCCAGTCACATTACCTCCTTCTTCTGCATGCATCCAAAGCTGTCTTAAAAGCTGAAACCTGGGGACCAGGGATTTAGCTCAGTGGCTTAAGTGCCTGCCTGGCAAGCATGAGGTTGTGAGTTCGAGCCCTAGTACCAAAAAAAAAAAAAAAGAAAAAAATGTTGAAACCTGTTTCAGGACCCAGATTTGCTTCATTATTTGATTCACTGCCTCCCTGATATGTGTCTTCAAATTCCACACTTTGTCCTGCAATTCTTTACAATCTGGTTTAGCTACTTGAGTTTCTAAGGTTGTTTTTTGAGACAGAGTCTCACTACGTAGCCCAGGCTGGGCTTGAACTCCCAGCGATCCTCCTGAGTCAACCTCCCAAGTGCAGGGATTACAGGCATGTACCACCACACCTGGATCAAGTTTCTAATGTTTGAGGATTGAGATTCAGCAGAAATCCAGCTATCTGGTTTTCCCTAAGAAAGATGCTGGACATAAAATTGTGGCCACATTTCCATTATGACAGCTCTTGACTTTCACACTTTCTCATGCATCTTCCTAACCTTTCACATCATTTCCTGAAGCCATTTCATCTTCCTTCTAAAATGCCAACCTAAAAATAAGTAATCACACTGAAAAGAATCCAGATGGAAACAGAAAAACATGGACACACTCATTCCAAATGTACGCAAAACATTTTCTATATTTGTCAGTAGACTTAAGTTTGCATCTCATCTTCATTTCTGCCTCTTCACAGAGGGGTGTTAGAGATTTACAAGATGAGCTGACCCCCTGGAAAAAAATTCATTGTAATGTGACTTTTGATTTCAGGTGGAAATTATTTATTATTTATTTGTGCTTTAAAAGCCAAGATTATTATCTGGAAATGAATATGATTAATTTATATTTTTTATTTAAAAATACTGAGTTGGGGCTGGGGACAAATCTCAATGGCATAAGCATCTGCCCGGCAAGTATGAAGTTGTGTGTTCAGTTCTCGGTACCAAAAACAAAAACAAAACTGAGTGTTAAGATTATCACATAGGTCCTTATGAGGCATAATTTTGGTCTGTTTCAGTCAGTTGGCAAAAGAAGCTTACATCAAGCTCAGAATTCGGCAAATTTCCTAATTTCTCTTGCTGTATGGGAGCTTCTAAGACCCAATTAGGACATGAAAGTGATTAAATAAGATGAATATTGTAAGTTATACACAAAGTCAGAACTGCAAGCCACCAGACCAATCAGAAATCCCAATAAGCTATTATATTTTAAATTCTCCCTTTAGAAAAAAGTTAATAGCACACACACACACACACACACACATTTATATCAGAGAGGATTTAGTGAGTAAATTGTTTCAAAGACTTTCTAATGTCAGGACACTTTCACTGCGGACTCTAACGTCTTTTGTACCTACAGTCCTGTTCAGTGAGTGGCAACTGGCATCTAGAATGAGGAATCTGAGACACAGCCACATTTTGAATCACCAAAGAAAAAAATAACTAACATTCACTACTGAGGCAGAAATCTTTACATACCACGTTAGAACATTTATCAGAACAAAAAACTGAAATTAAATGTCCGTTAAAGACTTTTTACCCTTTTTAGCCTGAGGAGGTCTCATTTCCTAGGCAGCATGATAAAAACTTTGTGAGATTTTATTAAAGAGTTATACATTTTAGAGCTAAGTTAATGGTCTAAACCATTGAGATCTGCAAATTATTCCTCCACAATTTGAAAAAAAATTGGTTCCTACATTGTGGTGTTTTATAGTATTTCAAAAGTGAGACTTAGACCTGCTGTCAGTAGATTTAATTCCACATGAATTATCAGCCGAGTTTGATGAATCATCAACCAAACATTTGCCCAATAAAGATTTGTTGAAAGACTGGCTAACTAAATGAATAAAGGAGTGAACACTGCCATGTATCATCTTTTAGACTCCAAAAATATTCCTAAATGTCAACTACAGACGTCACAAAGGCAACTAACTTGCCATTGTAGACAACATGCTGCAAAAGACGCTGAGCCCAAAACCAAGAGATAATGCCTTTACGTATTTTGAAGGCCACAAAAATACAGCTCCTTTATGCTCCATACTCACTCATGTGTCCAAGTGCCCCCATGTAGGTCTTGTGCAGACTCAGCCTGCACCAAAGCTGAGTGGCGCTTCTCCCAGCTCAGACCTCTCAACAGCGAAAGCCCTAGCAGGGGACTCCAGGACAGCTGCGCATTCCCTAGTCATGGACTTACTTCTTTTGGCGACATGTGTTGTATTTTACTTTGTCACATAGTCTTACCTTCCTGGCCCTGCCCTCTTTCTCTTTGAAGCTCCCGTTTTGGTGGTTTGATGCTCCCTAACACACACACTACTGCCACGATGTGATGCCGTCTGTCTGCCATTAGGACCTCATTGGAGGCCAAACCAACAACGGGGCCACTCAATCTCGGACTTTAAATCTTTAAAACTGTGAACAAAACAAAAAGCAAAAAGATAAAATATCTCTCTTCTTCATAAGTAACTTGCCCCAGGTATTTCATCACGGTGGTAAGAAGCTGACAGACACGCTGTAAACTTTTTGAAGGCAGGGACAGTGCCTGCTTTATCTTCTTTAAAACAAACAGGTGAAAATTCATTGGACATTATGAAACATGGTCACGTATCTAACTTTCTGTTCTTTGTAAAATTATTTGTTTCTATCACTGGCTAACACATTGTAGATGCCCAATAAAGATTTGTCAAAAGACCGGCTAACTGAATGAATTAAAGAGTGAACACTACCACTTGATCCCCTTTTGTCACCAGAATTACACATCGGCATCTGGTGGAGGTAGCAGGAAAACAGAAGATTGCCTCTCTTATGGCATTTGTTGGAACAGAGCCCAGCAGGCTGCCCAGCCCTCCTCAGTTCACCGCCCATCAAACACAAATCCACTACGGATTCTTCCATTTCCTACTACCGTGTTTGGTTGTGTCTCATGGTGCCCTGGCAAACTACCCAGGAAAGCTTCCTCCGAGAAATGCGGATGTCTGGCTCTGCTCTGCAAAGGTATTTGAAGCCTTGTTAGTGCCGTGGTTGCCAAAAAACAGCTTCCACCACTTAGATGTGCAAATAGCAAGCTTTAGCACAATCTCCTCCAGGAAGCAGAAAGAACTAAAAACAACTAACCAAAGCAAATGTCTAACTCCAAGAAACCAAATGGGGCACTTTGCTTTGTGATTCTTTATACCAAAAGCTCAGAGCTAAGTAAAATGGAGGAAAATGTTCTGCACTTAAAATGGAAATTTTGCAAGCATTCCTGAACTTTTTTATCTACTATAATCTCTCCCAGAACAAGAATGTTACCTTGAAGACGAAAAAAAAGCCACAAACTTGTTTTAGTAGCATATGTGGGAAAACTCTAAATAAATCATTTTCTCATTATGAAATACTTCTGCTTTAAAAGCAGAGACTGGATTTTGAGAAAGGAAAGAAATATAATCTTGATTACTTTCTGGTCTAGCCACCTGCTTGCCTTTAGTCCTTCACTTGTAGGAGTCACAGGTGAAGCAAGAAGCTTTTGGACAGGCTTTCAATTTCTACGACATGTTCGCAGTCCTTCATTAGATCACTTACCAACTGCTCTATTGTGTCACAGCGCCTCACTATTTCATTAAAGAGACAGAAAAACAGGCCCTTGTTTTCCAGGAAAAAAAAACAAACCCACAGAGGCTTCATTTGTTTATTATTTCTAGCCATTCTGTATTTTGTGTGCTTGTAGCTTCTTCAGTGATTGTTTAATTGTGAATGTCTGGGCATGTGACCTGAGGTCAGCTGACATCCCAGGGTGGGACAGTCACACCATAATCCTGACAAAGAGAAGTCTCAGTAAGATTCATGCTTCCAATTGTAGGCTGCCAACCAATAATCTCCCTCTCTTCAAATCTTCTATATCTATCATGAAAAAATTGCACAAACTGTTGAAACTTCCCAGATTATGGCTTTGGGTATATTTTTAAAAGCATCTTCTTTCCTTTTCATGGCTTTAAAAAATGCAGATAGGCAATCAAGAAAAAATCGTTTCTAGTTCTATCATCCAAAGATAATCACAATTAATATTTTGGTGCATTAGCATAGTGTTCTGGGATATTGGAGAGAGGTTTTAAAACAAATACTGAAAGAAACTCAAAATAATGCCAGGGTTTTAAAATGTTGTCTTCTCACTTTTTAAAATGCCAAAATCACAATAAAATAAGATTTTCTTTCACTTATGAGCTTCAGTTTGCTCCCAGTTAACAGCTCAGTGGGTTCTTGATCTCTCAGGAAAAGTGGCATTTTAAAGATAAAGGTGAATTTCTGCCATTTCAAAGGCCATTGCCGGAAAGCTTTGACTAATTTCACTGGGCTCATTTTTCCTCCCCCAAGACCACACTCTCCAGCCTGCACAACATTTCTTAAACCTTCACTCTGGGGTCACTTCTTCTGCTTTCTTTGTTTCCAATTTTGCTTCTTGGGGGAGCCAAGAAGGTGTGAAAGGAATGTACTTAAAAGTATATACCACAGAATGTTGATAGTGATTGGTGCCGGAAAATGGGGCTGTAGGTGCTGCTGTATTAGTTTCTCAAGTTTTGCAGATTTTTTGAAGTCCTAAATATCAGGAGAGCCTGAGGCATGATGATCACTGTAGCATAGACTACATAGACTAATCTGAACTGCATAGCAAGACCCTGTCTCAAAAAACAACAACAAAAATATTATTAAAAGAAGCTAAGCAAAAGACATGGTCTCCACATTCCAGGGACTTCGGGTCTAATGTAATGTACGGTAAATTCAAGACTTGCACACAGCGCACCACTTGGCAGAACTGAGAACTGAGGTTACACAGCACAGTATGAGGAACACAGAGCATGGGGTACCTTCCTTGCCTCTCCTCACCTGCTTCTTTTTCTTGAAGAAGGTTAAGTTTGGCTTGAAGCTGGGAGGGTGAATAATTGTCCCTGGCTTCAAGGGTAGTAGCAGTGCATTGCATAAAGGGCCCTGATAGGTGTAAAACCAGACTCAGAGACCGTGACCTGTGCTTAGGGAAGAGCGTACGTTTTCACAGTGGCTGGGGTTGTTATGCGACAGCAGATGAGCAGAGGTGGGCATTTGCCAAGGGGCGAAGAGCCCTGTGTGTCAAGCTATGCAGTGGTTGATGAGGAACCAGTGAAGCAGAGAGAATCTGGTTTTGTGGTGGCGACATCCTTTGGGACAATGTGGGAGATGACAGGCAAGGTGAAATGAAGGCTACTGCAAGGGTCTGGGTGAGAGATGATGGCAGTGGCAGACAGTGAGCAGGGAGAGATGAGAGGTCTTTAGAGGGCAGAATCTATCCTGCAAGGAGACAGATTAGATGTAGGGGCTGGAGGAAAGGAGAAAGCAGAATCAGGAGTAACTGCTGGGGTTCAAGTGATTGGAAAGACAGGAATGTTGAGAGAACAAACAAGCAAAATTACAACACACTAAATGTAGGGAACCTGCGTGACATCTTGAAGTGACTCCAGAGATCCTGAGGTATAGATATCTGGAGTGGGTGTGGGTAAGGGCTTCATGCCACCTTGGCTGAGGCCATGATTGTGGTGTGATGTCCCAGGAAGAGTAAAGGTAAGAAGGGCAGGGGCTGGAGGACTGACAGAACTCATCCTTTAAGGGTCAGGGGGAGGAGGAGGAGTGGTGAAAGATGGAAGAATGGTTCAGGGAAAGAAGGAAGATCTGAAGTGAGTGACGTCACATCTGCTAAAGGAGAGAAGCCCTTCAAGAGGGAAGGAACATTAGCCAGTTTAGAGCTAGCAGATAAGTCAGACATGCTATTGCCAGATAAAATACAGTGTGTCCAGTTAGATTGGAATTCAGATAGAAATAATTTTTTTAGTGTGTCCTGTGTTTTATTTGCTAATTATGGTGACCTTAGTAAAATAAAGACTAACCGATGCAACCAGATGTGGTAGTGAAGAGGTTCAGGGGGTACAGAGAGCAGAGGTAGCAGGGGCCTGGGAGAGAGCACTTGCAAAGCCATCTTTCTAGAAGCTGGGCTGTGAAGCAGCTGGGTAGGGAGCAGGTTAAGACAGGGAGGCTCCTGAGGGCAGAGACATCTGCTCCCCGCCAACTAGAAACCGTACAAGGTTCAAGACCATGTCTTAGCTGTTTTTCTAATCAAGCTCTGTCCTGCGCAGGTCTTCCCGTTGTAAACTGGGACCTCGATAAATGTTTGCTAAATTCAATTTTGGTAGTAGATTTCCCTTAGCCAGGAGTAAAGGAGGTATGTGATTTTTTCCTCTATTTGAAAATAATGAACCCAGATATTTGGGCAAATGTGGCTCATGTCAATCAGAATAACCTGGGAAATTGCCTCAACCCTCTAGTTCTGTTTACCAGTAAAGAGCCAGTCTTTTATTCTAGAGATCAATGTCATTCCTTCCACTGTGCTGATATAGAATAGCAGTAGTAAGTAGATACCTCCTAATTGCCCTGGGTTTGTTAAGATTAGGCAACTTTTCAGGGGACTAAAATAAATCCCCAATGGCTGAGGGGAAAACAAAAGCAGCCGTGTACCAAACCTCCCAATAAGTTGCTCAACAAGGTTTTTAGCCTGTGGTTGACTTCAGCACCCTTCAGCCTGGTCTGACATCTGTTGTTCCCACTTGGCTCACAAGCAGCCTTTTCTCCTTTACACAGCCAAGTGAAATCCACTCACCCCATCAGAGGAATAAACCAACCGCAAAACAAACCTATTAAAAGGCCACTCAAGTCTGCCTTAAGTGATCCAAAGCAGGAAAGCAAATTGTGCACGTGCTTTCAGAGAAAGATGTGTTGCATTTCTACTCCTAAAGCGCTTGCTCTCGAGTCACTACGAGATTCTTGTGGGCTGGGAGGGAGGGAGAATGTGGCAGCTGGTATCTGGTTGCTGAAGCAAGGAAGAGCTTGGATTCCTGCTCGGTCTGTGACGGAATGCAGGCCCCATGATAGGCCTGGAATTGGTGGATGAAGAAAGAGACAATGATGAAATGGGTAAACTTTGATGCTGAGGCTGGGTCTGCCCTACTCTGGTTCTGCAGGTTTCGAGGTATTTGACAAGGAGGTTAAAAACAAAGCTTTAGAGTTGGACTTGCATTGAATTCTTAGTGGGACAAGTAAAACTAGGATAGTAAAACATGTTCCTTACGTATTTTCCTTGTAGTCATTCTGCCATTACAGCAGCAGAAAAGGAAAAATGATAATGGTGTCTCAGGAAAGAGAAGAAAGAATGACCCTGTCACACAGTAGAAGGGAAAAGAAGCTCTTCCCCGTGGCCGTGGGAAGGTAAAAAGATGAGGACAGATTGGGGGTGAGGGAAGACAAGAGAGGGAAAAGAGACAGACAAATGGCCAGACACTTGTGACTGGACTTGTGGAACTCTGAAGAAAGAGTATAAGAGGTCAATTAAGTTGTGGGGGATTTCCAGGGACCAGTTGGTATCCCTTCCTGTCTTCAAAACCCCAGAAGAAGACGTCCCTGTGGATGACCTCATGTGGATACAGGGGCCTCATGGAGCACAGAGGAGGCCTTAGGCAGGACCAGCTGTTACCTGTGTTCCTTCACCTGGCCCCACAGCTCCTGAGGAGCCCAATGGGGAACACGGCAGGTCATTGAGAGCTGAGGCCAGCAAGTCTGCCATGCACCTCCATGACAAGGGAGAAGTGACCCACGGCAAAGGCTGTGAGGAGGTCTTCCGGGCCACAAGAGTAGGCTGGGCCCTGGTCTGGGATAATGGTGAGAGACGGGGGCTCCTGAGCCGGAAGGAGGAAGGAGAGAGGGATGGAACACCAGGCTTTGGCTGGACCCTGGCTGAACCCAACCAGGCCAGGAAAACATCCCCAGATTCTCCACAAGCACGGGCTTTACCTATAGGTGACAGCTAGGCCCAGTGAGCTGGCACATTATAGGCTTCTCCACCTAGAGCAATAGCAACCCAGGGGACAGGATAAGGAAGGACAAACCCTAGGAAGGGAGAGGGACAAAAAGAAGAGAGAAGTGATCCTGAGGGAACTTTGTACCTTGAATTAGTAGAATATCTATTCAAAAGAAAGTGAAAGAAGGCCACCAATGGAGGTCAGTGGCAGAGAGCTTGCCTAGTGTGTACAAGGCCATGGGCCCAATCCCTAGCATTGCTGGGGGCGGGGGAGAATGAATCTACCAAGAGTGCTCATCTGAGTTGCAGGTTGTACTTTACAGCCACCCACCCACCCCTGAAGTGAGCTTGTTAATACTACATTCTCCCCCCACCCTGTGTCTTCATCTACAGAAATGGGATAACAGCACCCTTAAGGCTTGTGGCGAGTAGTGAATTAAATTACAAACACAATGCCCTGAGAACAGAGACCTACGCGTAGCTGTGCCCATAACATCATTCCTTAGCTTCCACACGCTGCATTTTCTAACTCCAAATTAGAGATTGCAATATCCATCTGTTATGGATTAAGAACTGGTCAACTTAATGCCAGCTGAATTAAATCAGTAGGGTGCTGAATGTAGAGGTTCCACCTGAAGAAAGTGGCCAGCATAAATAGAGACGTGGAGAAGGAGAAGTGCATTGAGGCGTTGAGGCATTATGGCATTGTGGGATTGTGGGTTCTCTCTACGTGTTGCTGTTTGAGCCGTTGGTTCTCCTGGAGAAGCTCTGGTCCTTACATCGAGCATTCCTTCCTGGCTCCGGAGGGGAAGATGTGTGCCACTTGGTCTCTAGGATGAACTCGTCACCTTGGCTTCCTGGCATGTACTCGACTGTACTTACTGTTGGAGGAGCTTGGGGCCTCCGTGTCGCTGAGAATGGCTGTGGTGCTCTTCAGGACAGCCCTGGTCTTTGTTGTGAGAGTGACTTCTCAGCTCCAGTGCAGAACCCTCAACCTATCAGCACAGCTTCTTCACTCCGCTGGCATAGACTTTCTGGCTTCCACCACTGACCTTTGGGCCTTCCCAGCACGGATCCATAAAAGAGACTGGCGTGAGTCCTTGTGGGCTCTAAACCTCCAGTTGGACTCGTGGGAGGCACTGTCATGAGCTCTGTCTTCATCTGGACTCATGTGGGACATTGCTGTGGAATTCAGGCCCTTGGCTAAATATTCTATGTCTTTAGTGTTGTGGATAGATTTCCTACATTTTCTTGTGTTAACTATGAGTGACCATCATAAATAATATTATAAACTCCATGTCCTGATTCTGCAAAACCCCTGACTACAACACCATCTCATATAATAGGTATGCAAATCATGTAATTCCCACTGCTCTTTGTATTTCCTTTCTGAAGAGCTATAGTTATCTCTCTTATCTACCTCAGATAAATCCATCTCTATTCATTTATTGAGTCCATAAAGTTGCCAAGTTTCTTCCATGTGCTGGGCACACTCCTGAGGAGGTGAGCATGGACAGAAGTTACCATTCTCGAAGAGTATCAGTCTGCTGGCAGATGGGTAGGGGCGACCTCTATACAGCAGAAGAGAAATACGATGAGTCTGTGGAAGTACATTGGTGATTCTGAAGAGCCACCTCTGACTTCCAGTTAGAAGTCAAAGAATGCTTCTCTTGTAACATGGCCTTTGAACTGGCTCTTGGTCAAGCAGACTTACTTAGGCATATGCAAATCAGAGTGCTGTAGGCAGAGAGTCAAGGAAAGAACTCCATAGTGTAGGGTGTGACTTGAGAAAGGGTGGGTGGTTCCCTGGGACCAGATCAAAGGAGGTAAGGGTTGGGAGTAGTACTAGGCTGGAGAGCTGGGTATAAGTCTGACACAAGTCCAAGGTGCTAGTGAGCTGAAAGCTGATGACTCATCACTTTTCTTATAATTTGTGAATGGAAAGGGAAAGGGGGGGAACAAAAATTTATTGAGCTACAGATATGTGGAAACCACTGTAATTATTCATAGAAGAGAAAATGGAGATTGAGCAAAGTTAAATAATGTACCCAAGTTCACGTCGCTAGAAAGGAGTCAATTGAGCAGTCTTGGGTTTGCCTGATCCAAAGCTTGGGCTGTGAGACAAGGCCTTTGGGGCGTCCCTGTTCCACTGTTTCCTCATGAAAGACCAATGCTTCCTGCTCTGGGGAGTAAGGGAGAGTGTATCATGTTGTTACCAGTTAATCAGCATGAAGGGCGGGCTGGCTGCAGGCTGAGGAACCGAGACTCAGTGGTTCCAGAATTCAAGGCCATGGGAATCTGGCAGAAGGATGTGGGTCTCTCCCCTTCACCACAGTCCCATGAGTTTTCTGTCAACCTTCAGCCACCCATTGGGAAGAATAGGGTCAAGGACTAAGACCAACTGAAGAAGGTGATGGGAGCCAGAATGTGGCGAATCCAGCGTACTTTCATCTTCCTCCATTTAAGCCCCAGGGCATGATATTTTAAGGTGTGTTCTGAGTCAGGAAATGTGATGACAAATGTTTATTAGGGACAAGTTTCTTCAGAGAGAAGGCTCAGAAATGCCTGTATTCTCAGCTGGAACTGACATAGTGAGACCAAGGGCAGCAGGGTGAGAGACCAGATCTGACTACGGGAGCCCAGGAAAGTGGCCAGGCAATGCCCTCTGTATCCTTTCCTGAAACAGAGTCTCAGAGAGGCAGGTGGACTCATTCACAGACACTCAGATGAACAGAGGCAGCATCAAGATGTGGGCCCGAGAACTGTCCTCCTGCCTTTGCTGCTGAGGGACTCAAAAGAGAATAAACTCACCAAACCGGGAAACTAGAACTGGTTTACTCTTTCAGTATTCTGTGATTGGTTTTGCTAAAATCACAGGATTCATAAAATTGAAGTAAAGATTATCTAATCCAGTTCTCTCGTTGTAAAGATGAGAACTCTGAGGCTCAGAATAGCAAATGAATTGGCTTAAGAACAACAATTTTAACCATGGAGCCTGGTATGGCTTGCAGATCTGCTGGCTGTGGTCAGCACCACATGTTCTTCCCACTAATAGGTAATATTATGGTCTATTGGCTATGACACATATCACACATATATAACATTTATACATGCATGTATAGTATATACACATGACATATACACAGACACACATATATGTGGACATAGCTCTGTGTACACATATATATACATGTATGCATAGACATATATGCATAGCATATTTTTTATATCTATGTGTGTGTCCCACTAACTATGATCACTATCTTCACCACCTCCCCAACCCCACACACTCATATGTGAAGAGCCAAGAAATAATCCATCCCTCCCGACTCTAGATAGCCATAGGGTCTTTGTTTTTTGTTGCTGCAACAGAATACCTGAGATGAGGTAATTTATAGAGAGGATGATTGTTTTGGCTCATAGTTTGCTCTAGAGTTTGAGAGGTTGCAGACTCAACTCCCGGGGAGAGCCTCCTGCCTCTTCGCTTCATGATGGGCAGTAGAAGCACAAGGGGATGCAAGCAAAAAGAGGTGACGCTCGGGAGGTGGCCTTGCTTTACGGAGACCACTGTCTCAGTGACAAAGCAGTCCCATGAGAGGCAGAATGCTCACAGAAGAAAGGCAGCGATCCATTCATGAGGCTCCCCCCAAGACCCCAACATCTCCCTCTTGTTCCCCTCTCCCAACACTGCCACATCATGGGATTAAGATTGGAACAATGCGCGTTGGGGGACACACCAAAGCCACAGCACATATCTTTCTAATGTTAGGGAAGAGATAAAAATATGTCCTAATTGTAAAACATTTTAGAGCAACCAGTGAAGAAATTTCCCAGACATATAGTACTCTTCTGGTCTGAAAATCCCTACATTTTGGGGGTACAGACTGAGAAAGTCAAAGTCCAGAGTATGGAGCTCCACTCAGGAATTTACATGGCCCCATGGCCATCTCCAGCCTGGCAGCCTCAAGGCCTTGCGAGGCTGCTCTGCCTCCTGGAAGCAAAGATCCCAAGCCTACTCCTTCCATGGCCTCCTTTCCTAGCAAGGGCAATGACCGACTCCCGCTAGCCCAAGCAGCAGCTGTTTTTCTTCCCATCCTGCAGGCAGTACTCTCTGGAATGAAGGAACCCCTACTCTGCCCTCTCTGGATGAGTGCCAGCCCCCTGTGTCCTCCCAGAAGCTGTCTTTTTCTCTAGGTCAGATGTGACTTTCTTCCTACTAATGGGTCCAGTGGGAAGGATGCATTGGTGCCTTGCTGCATTGGTGCCTTGTTGCACTCCTGCAGGATCCCACCAGCATGGGGGCTGGAAATGATTTGTGCAGGGCACAAGGCCAGCCTCCCTTTTAATCACTCCCATGCTCAAACCTAGGAATTCTAGCCCACTCACCCAGGGGAGGGAAGGAGTCACCAACACTTTGAGCATGATTCTGGTCTCCAGGAAGGGTGAGAAGAGAGCCTCATTCTGGGAGAGTTGACTATGAAAGTTTCTTTTTTTGACTATGAAAGTTTCCAGTCTCTCCAAGTGAGAGATAAACTCACTTTCCCTACTGCAGGCCCTGTGCATTGAGGACACCGATAGATAATGCTCAGACATCCATTTGCCTGCAGGCCTTCCTAGAAGGGGAAGTTAAGGTTTGAGGGCCACACACTTTGTCCAGGTGCTCTCCAATGCCCAAGGAGGACCTAGCAATGTGTTCACATGCCATATCTTTTTATAAACTTTGCAAAAGTAAGATTTAAAAAAATTCTAGCTTGTTTTTACCATATATATCACATATTGCACGACTTTGGAGTAGTCATGGGCACTTTTAGGATTTGGCTAAGGGGAAGACGGGTCTGGGTTTGGTAAGGCATAGTTGAGTTCCTCATAGTCCCTTCTGTATTGTGTACTTAATTCATTGCTAGCTGTTCCTAGGCAGGAATGGTTTCCAGGAATATCCTCACCTCCAGATCACCTGGCTTTATGACTTAACATACATTTGTTTTTTTGGTTTTTTTAGGGTTTTGCTATGTAGTTTCAGGCTGGCCTTGAACTCACTATGTAGCCCAGGATATCCTCAAACTATAGTGATCTTTCTGCCTCAGCCTTCTGAGTGCTGGGACTAGAGGCATGTGTTACCATGCCCAGCTCAAAATATTTTTTAAAATTCAATATCACACATGAAAACTTATTATATTCCTCTGTTGGTAGCCTATAAACCATTTTAGAACATATCAAATTTTTAAGAGGAAAAAAATACAAAGAAAAATAAAGGTCCTTGGGTCACTTAATAATCTTACTGATGAAGAACAAGAAAGCAGATGAAGTCTGTAGAGAAAGTTTTTCGCTTTTTGCTGCTTTGAGACAGATACTGACATTTTTGAAAATGTCATGGATTGGACTGGGGATTTAGCTCAGTGGCTTAAGTGCCTGCCTGGCAAGCGTGAGGTCCTGAGTTCGATTCCCGGTACCAAATAAGAAAAAACAAAACAAAGCAAAAAAGAAAATTTCATGGATTGGTTCCTGGAAATACATGATGAGGAGGAGGCGAAAGCTGAAGGCTCCTGTGAAGGGCTTTCAGGAGACCCTAGGATGCAGGTCTGGAAGAGAATGACCAACCACATGGCCTCAGCTGCTCAGACACAAAGCTGCAGGATGGCCATATTGTCCTGAAAAGGGAACCCAGGAAGTGCCCCATGACATCCTCTATTGATGATCACATAAAATTCAGAATCTTCAGCTACCAAAGGGACATCAGAGATCAACTGGCTTACATGCCGTCAAATCAAAGAGCCACTTAATGACTTAGTAAGACCCTGTCTCAAAATTTTTAAAAAGAACTGGGGCTGTAACTCAGTTCAAAAGCCCTGGGTTCAACCCCCAGCAGCACAAAACAAACAAACAAAAAAAAGTAAAGTAAAACTAAATTCAGTTTCAGTCAGTCTACCAAAGACTGGATTACATTTCCATTCTTTTTCCCTGGAAAACAGCATTGCAAAACTGTCATATGAGAAGCAAAATGTCTGCAGCTAAAAAACATGGGGAAAAATATAAATAATCTTCCGGACAATTAAGAAAAATTCTTTATCTGTGTTTTCTGATAACTGGGTTGTTAAAATTGCGATTTATTGTGAGGTATTCATTTTATTTATAAGAGTAGACTAAAAAAACTGCAAACTTGGGCCATGTAACACTAGATCCACACTTAGATCCAGAGGAATAAATGCCCCACCGTCAGGGTCCACCCTGGGCAGGTGACCTTCCCATCCGCATCTCTCATTGGCTGAGTCCAGGGTCTGGGTAGGTTGAGCTAGCAGGGTAGAGAGTGATCAGGAGACACGAATTCAAGACAGCAAGGTCAGCAAGAAACATGGAACAACACTGTGGAAACCTGGAATGCCAAGTCAGCTTCATAGAAAAAAACCCCAAAAAACTGGAGTAACACAAACAACAGTCTACCTTGAAGATGTCTTTACATTGGGGTCACTGCACATGCCTGTCACTCACTACAAATGCACCCCAGTGGGCTTGTGCAGCTCTCTTGAGGCAAAGTCTTGCATCCTAGAGCAAGGATGATGCTTCTGCCGGCTTTCTCCTCTCCTGTGGCCTGTGGGGGGTGGGGGAGGGAGGGTTGTCTATACTCTGAGGCAGGCTCTGGGGAGAAGCCAGGGAGGGAGGGCTGCATGAAGCCAGAGGTGGCACCATCACTGTACCATGCCACTTTGACCAAGGCTGCGCTGACTCACTGAGATGTACAATGCGTGTCCCTTATCCTCCGTATATCAGTGGAGACCTCAGCTATCAGCTCCCAATTGGGCAGCTCTGGGACCCAGGCCCAGTGTCACCTGCACAAACAAAACCAGAAGGGCCTCCCACCCTTGGAGGCAGCGGCCAAGTTTGGAGTGGAGAGGCCTCTGCGACCTTCCTGGGAAACTGGGATCCTGGCTTCTTCCCTGGTCATTATTCATGGCTGGGTTCCTGTGAAACTCCAGCATGACCCTCTTCTCATCTTGCCCTACACCAAGTAGTCTCCTCTGCTGATCTCTCTCGTGTTTTTTCTTCTACCCAGGAAGGAGGACTCTTACACCTGCCGTTATCTCCAGTCAGCCAGCTTTCCTGAGTTCCTTTCCTCTACTTGCTGTCACATACCTCTGCTTGGGCATCCCATAATAATTCACACACAATCTACGCATGCAAACTGAAACTCACAAAATTTTGAGGATCCTTCCCACTTTATATTGCCCCAATCTGTTGTTTCTCCTCTTCTCTCCCTGTCACTCCCTGATATAGACTCCTACTGCCCCTATGCCGACCATGGCCTTGGCCTCCCTGTGCTGGCTCCCTGCCCTGCCAATCCAGGACCATGGTGAGGTGCCCACCATGGATCCTGACACACCTCTGCTCTACAACCTTCTGTGGCTGCCCGTCACATCACCAGCTGGATCCAAATCTCTCAGGCTGGCATCTATTCTGTAATGAAGTATGCAGGTGGTGTTACTGCACAGTATAAAATCGTACATTTATTGCCTGCACCCAATCCATGCTTGCTCTCCCCCATCAGACAGTGAAACTCAAGGAGACAAGGCCTGGTGCTCAGTTGGTACTGGGCAATGTCAGCTGCATAAGTGGACACTTTCCCATGGCCTTCCTCCCCAGCTTTTACACTCCCTACATTCTTTCCACATATGACACACACACAACACACATGTGCACACACCCAAGCACATATGCTGCTATGTCTGTTGTATGGTTTAAAATATGACATGTCCCTCAAACACCCATGTACTGATGGCTTGGAGACCCTTGGTCCCAAGCAGCAATGTTCAGCTATTCAACCTGTGGAGGTGACAGGATCATGGAGGGGCTGACGTCACCAATGCATTGACCCATGGAGGAGTTCATGGCTGAACGGGCTATTAAGAGACAGGGCCCAGTTGAAAGAAGTAGGTCATGGGGGCATAGCCTTAAAGGGTATATTGGGACCTCTTCCCTCCCCTTCACCCCCCTGCAACTCTTGGCCACCATGCAGTAGCTTTCCTCTGTAGCACTCCTGCCACCATGATGTTCTGCCTTAACTCAGGACCAGAGTAATGGAGCCAGTGGACTGTGAACTGAAACCTCCAAAACCATGAGCCAAAATAAATCTTCCCTCCTGTAAGCTGACTTTCTCACTATTTTGTCACAGCAGTGAAAACCTCACATATTCATGAAGATTTTCTCACTTCTTTGCTCTCTCTTCTGCTCCCCCAAACCCTAATCTCCTCTCACAACCTCTGGTGCATTTGTTTGTGTGCCTCCTATGGCTCGGATCATATTTTGCTGACATATTCCAGTTGCTGGCTTACAAGTCTTATCTCGTCTCTCAGAGAGCCCTCCAGGACTCAGCTGCAGAGGATTCATTTTTTTCCTCCCCAACAACAACTGGCTTATAGGGGGCATTAAGCACCTAACTGTAAATGAGTGAGTTGATGAATGCATTTGCCCTTCAGAATATGAAGGTCTTCCTTTGTGTTATGAATGAGAGATGCATATTTTAATTATACCCACGTAATTCATGATTCCTTTCTTACTGTAAGACACTCAAACAATATAGGCAAAACTAAAACCCTTTTACTTAGCCCTGGCCCTGGTCCTCTCCCTGTCTACGTACACATACAATGCAGGTATAATATAGTTTCCTTATAAAAGTGATTTGCTGTATGTGAGCCTGCAATTTGCCTCTTTGCAGTAAATCAAAGACAACTTCTCACTTTTGCATATATTAGGTCCATAGTTACTTACTCTTTTTTTTTTTTTAAACTCATTCTTTTAACAGCTTCAAGATGCCATGGTGTGAATGTGCTGAGGTGTTGTTCCTGTCCCCTTTCTGACCGCTGTCCACCTGCTTGTGCTGTTGTGTTATTAAGTGCTGCATGGCTCCTGTTTCCCCTTCATTTTACTGTCTTGCTCAAACTGCTGGCTTCTCCACTTTTGTCAGTGAGGGCGTTCCCTGCACCCTTCATTCCCTTGAAGGTCGTCTCTGCTTGCCTTTCCTGGTGCCCAAAATCAAACTATTCTTTAGTAGAATGGATATATGAGCTCTGATTCACCCACTTAGAGATTCTTGTCCCTCCTTATTTCTCCCCTGCAGGCGCTTCTTCCTTCCACCGGTGAGATCTTGAGAATGTTTTTTCTCTCTCTTACCACAAGCAGTTTTGGGAGCCTTTTGCTCAGCGTGCCCCACCCCCAACTCCTAGGTTTTGCTGAAATTGCTTTCTTTCTAAATCTTATTAGAATTTCCTTTACAATATTTTGCTTCTATTTTAAAATCTTTATTCAGCATTTCACATTTCCAATCTATTAATATCCACCTGTATTTTAAAATACATATCTATACATACATACACATATATATACACACGTGCGCATCCATAAAGTAGGTATATAAACATGTGTGTATGTATGAAGTATGCACATTCTTGCATGCATATGTAGTTAAGATTGAGTGACTGGTCACTCCTGTTTCTTTTTGCTGTTAGAATTCATTCGGTTTTTATTTGGGTCTTTTTTTTCAGAGAATATATGTGAATGAAACAATCTTTGGAGATATAGATAGAGATACAGACACATACACGCACATATACATATAAACAAAAATTCAAAATTTGTTTGTGTGCATATATACCCATATCTGTATCTGGTATACATACATTTGTATATATAAATATATTTCCACTTTTGGGTTTTTTTTTGTCTTCTGGGACTCAGTAATTAGTCTTATGTTGGGTTTTATAAATTGGCCTATCGAATCTCTAACACTTTCCCTCTTGATTTCTGTTTCTTTGTGTTTTGCTCTGTGGTTTGCAATATTTCTTTTTTTTTTAATATTTCTTGCATATTATCTTCCAAAGCACAATTCAAGTCAGATCTGTGGCAATCTTTATTTTTAAATTATCTGCTTTGTCTTATTTTGTTTTGTTTAAAAAAAAAGAAAGAAAAGCGTAAAGCGTGTTTTTAGTTTCAGAATGCTTTTCTTTGAGTTCTTTTTGTTGTTGAAACAACTCTTCATCTGTCCTGGGTGCACTTTGGAGGATAGTACTAGGTGTTCAGATGGCCCCTCCCCTGGGGCCACTGGTCTCTTAGGTCCTTTGTTTGCCTGGGCACTGTGGCTCCTTGGCTGGTGACGTGGAGGAAGTCACAAGCAACCAGGAGGAGCTTTCTGCTCTTGGATGCCCAGCCCTGAAGCAGAGCATTCTCCACTCAGCTTAGCAGTTTGGGGGCTGGGGCGGTGGGAGCACATCCATGGGCCAGAGTCACACTGGCCAGGCGCCTCAGAGGCAGAAAGCCCAGCGCCCCAGCCCAGCACATTCCCTTCAGGACCCTGATGCCCCCCGATAACCATGGAGCTCTGAAGGGGGTCGTGAAGAGGAGCTGGGGTGGGACGTGTGAGGAAAGTGGGCACACAGAGCTGCCGCCGTCCCCCAGTCCTGTTTCTTCAGGTCCAGTTTGGCTTTTCTGATCTCTTTGACCTCACTTCCCTGAGAGGAATGGAATGTCACACTCCACTCAGTTTTCTGATTCCTCCTGCCAGCTGGTTCCCAGGCACTGCCTTCCCCAGTTGGGATCACCATAGCAGCAACTTACGCTGCCTTATGAGGCCCATCTTCCATTCCTCTTTCACAGATTTACTATGGCTCTTGGTATGTGTTTCCTCTTCTGGTGAATATTAGAATTAGCCTGCTGTCTTTTAGACTGTTTCTTGTTGACTTTTTTTTGCATAGAATTGGGCTATATTTATAAATATGGGGAAGATAGATGTCACTCTGTAATTATATCTTCCAATCAGGAATAAGACAACCACTTACTCAAGACGTCTTTTACATCCTTCAGTGAGGTTTTCACGGCATTTTAATACAGCTGCACATATTTCTTATCTTTTCTCTTTTCTTTCTCTCTTTTCCTCTTCGTTTTCTCTTCCTTTCCTTTCCTTTGCTTTGCTTTGCTTTCTTTTCCTTTCTTTCTGCTGGAGCTGGAACTCAGGTCCTTAAGCCTGCTTTGCAAATGTTCTATCACTGAACTACATCCAAGTCCTAAAAGTTTTTCTGCAGTGTATTACTAGATTTTTCCCTCTATAGTTTCAGTTACTTTTGCATGATGGTTGACTTTATTTGTCAACTTGAGTAGCTTAAGGGATGCTCAGATAGCTAGTAACACCTTTCTTAAAGTATTTGAATCAGTATGCTGACTTGGATGTGGCTCGCTCCCTAAAGGTTCCTATGTTAGAATCTTGGTCCTCAATGTGGCACTGTTAAGAGGTCATAGACCTTTAAGAGCTGGAGTCTAGCAGGAAGGTGTTAGGTCCTGAAGGTACTGCCCTCAGAAGGAACTGATGCGGTTCTCAAGGGGCCTTGGTTAGTTCTCACGAAGAGGTTGTTATAAAAGAGAGAGATTGGGCCCTCCGTGGCCTCTCTGGCTCCTTGTCTTGTCATGTAATCTCTCCCTCTTGCACATTATGCTGTGGAGCTAGGGGGCCCTTCCCTGGGAGATGAATCAAGGAGATTATTTGATCTTGGACTTTCAGCCTGCAAAAACTATGATCTAAACAAACCTCTTTTCTTTTATAAATCAGCCAGCCTTAATTATGTCATAATAACGATGGACCAGACAATGGAAAATTGACAACTGAGTAAAGAAGATCCTCCCTCGCCAAGCGTGCGTGGGTACCAACTAATCTGTTTAAGGCCTGAAGGGAACCAAACGATAAAGAAAGGCAAGTTCTTTCTCCTCCTGAGCAGAAGCATTCAGTTTCTGCCCTCCGACATTAGGGCTTCTGGTCCTGGGGCCCTTGGACTCTAGGACTTAACATCAATGTCCACCGTTGCCCCCAGTTCTTAGCCTTTGGACTGAACTGTACCATCGTCTTTTCTGGTTCTCCACCTTTCAGGTAGCAAATCACAGGACTTTTAGCTTCCACAACTGTGTGAGCCAATTCTCGTAATAAGGCCTATTTTATATGTCTACCTTATTAATTCTGTTTCTCTGGAGAACTCTAATAAATGCATGGAACGTGTTTGGCTTTTTATTATAGAAAATTTCAAATGCATACAAAAAAGTGTAGACTGAATGGTATAATGAATGCTCCTGTGCCCACCACTCAGGTTTGCAAAAATTCTTTAAAAGTATCAATTGTGGTAAATTAGATAAAAATTTTTCTATCTTAACTATTTTAATGACCCAGGTCAATACTGTTAAGGGCCTTCACATTGTTATGAAACCTATGCCAGAATGCTTTTCTTCCTTTCCTTTCCTGAAAGAACTGAAACTCAGTCCTCATTAAATAAATCCCCTTTGCTCCCCGCTGCCCTTGCAGGGTAACCTCCATTGTACTTTTTTCCTCTTAGAATTTGAGTACACCAGGTACTTCATACAAACAGAATAATAAAATATTTGTCTTCCTGTGATTGGCTTGTTTCATTTAGCATAATATGCTCAAGGTTCAGCTGAGTTGAAATTTCTTTTTTGGTTCTGGAAATCAAACTCATGACCTCATGCTTGCCAGGCAGGCGCTGTGCTGCTGAGCTACATCCCTAGCCCAATTTTTTCCTCCTTAAGGCTGGAGGTAATACACACGTCCATTCATTTGTTCATTGAAGGACACTTGGGTTGCTTACACCTGGTGGCTCTTGTGACTAAGGCCGGCACTGAGCTTCAACAGTTATCAATTCAGCCAGATATGGTGGCACACTCGTAATCCCAGCACATAGGAGGTTGAGGCAGGAGGATTATTGCAAATTTGAGACCAGCCTGGACTACAAAGTGAACCCAAGGCCAGCCTGAACTGCATAGCGAGAACTTGTCTTAAGAAGACAAAAAACATAAAACAAACCAATTATCCACTCCTCCATTGCATCTAATTTTGAAGCGGGTGTTCTACAAATTACATTTTTTATTTGATTGAATTTTTTTTTTGAAAGAGGGCTGTACTATGTAGTTCACGCTGGCTTTGAACTCACTATGTAACCTAGCCTGGACTTGAACTCATTGTGATTCTCCTGCCTCAGCTTCCCAAGTGCTGGGATTACAGGCATGAACTGACATTCTCTGACTGAATGTAATTTCTAAGGAGAGTCAGGGCCTGAAGCCAACAAATACTCTTTAGCCCCAATAGCTTTAATCAGTTTTGCATAATGGGGGTACAGATGAGGCTGGAGGCTGTCACAGAAGAATGGATGAGGAAGGAGTAGTAGGTCAGAGAGTGCTAAGACTCATGTCTATGAACTTCCGCCTGCTTTCCCTTCTTCCCTTTAGTCCCCTGGTCCCTGAAGCAAAAAGACTCCAAAGACTCCAGACCATGGAAATCATCCCGGTTTGGGGAGGCTCAGAGAGGACTTTATAAGTCTCCATCTGTTGCCCACGGCGAGAACATTTTGCTTTGTTGCTAAGAGGGCTAGAGTCAACCTATGCCTTGAACTCGCTGACACTGCCCAGAGAGCCAAGATCTATTCCTGGAGGAGATTAGTGGAAATTCCTCAGGAAGAAGTTGGCTGCCTTTGAATGCCAGGAGGCATCACTAGATAACCTATCCAGAAACAGAGGTTCTGATGTTTACGTCATTTTAAAGTTTCTCTGAGCACCTGGTATAGTATAGTGTGATTAAATTAGCGGAGCATCTATTGGTCCATCCTCAGGAGCAGATGGGGACTCTGGGCTGGGGCTCACCTCGGAGGTGGGTGTTTCTTTGCCTTGGTTACCTTGGGAAACAAGACCCCGTGCCAAGGAAACACAGCAGCAATAAACGAGATCGTCCAGTCTAGAAGGGCCTGCACTTACCTTCTGTGACCTAGTGGAAAAGAAACTCAGTCTTGTCCTTCTGTAGGGTCCTTTAGCTTATGCTTCCAGTCTTCTCTTCTTCCACCCCATCAGTGTGGTAAAAGCTCCTCAACCTCCCCCATGGCAGCTCAATTGAGGGTTAGTGTCCATCCAAAGGGGATTGTTCCTCCCGCGGAAAATCTTTTGGTCACTTCCCTGCCAGACTATGGGTCCTCACTTCTCTCCCACAAGGCTGGCCTGGGATTTCTGTTCACACCTCATGAGGAGCACCAGTGAGCACAGGACAGAGAAGGGTTTGGTCTTCCACAATGTCCAACAAGCACTTGGGCATCTGGTGCTTGACTGCTCCAGGACAGTCAGTAGGCCTGTGCCCTGTGCTCGTGGTAGCAGAAGGAGAGCATCCTACACTTCAGATGCAGGCAGCACCCCTTCCTCCAGCACCCCACTGATGAACACTGACCTAGTCCTTGGGCCTCAGTTTTCTGGTAAAAGCAGGGAATTGCACTACCTGGTCTCTGATGTGGTTTGTATCTCGATGTCCCCCAAGAGCTTCATCCACTTGTAGGTGGGGCTTTTAGAAGGTGAGTGGGTGTTGGTGGATATGTGACTGAGTTTCTGTTAGCAGATGGGGCCTGGCTGGAAGAGGTGGATGACTGGCAATGTGGCCTGGAAGGGTTGATTCCTCTTTATAGCTCCTCCCTTCATGTTCTCTCTGCCCACTGGCCATCATACCATAGCAACTCTCCTCTGCCAAGCCCCTCCGCCATGCCCTCCTGCTTTGGTGCCAGCCAACTATGTGCTGAAATGTGGGCCAGAATAAACACCCCTTCCCATAATTTATTGATGTTGGGTATTTTGTCCTAACAACGAGGGAAGTGACTAAGGCAGTCCCTCAGGCTCTGTTAGTCAAAAAAGTTGCAAAACTTGTAAATCACCAAGCATCAGTGTTAGTTCCAGGTGTTCTCTTAGCGACCTTTAGACGCCACCTGGGCCAATGATGGAGAAACTAGAAGGGAGGGGTGCGGGAGCTCCCCAAGGTGAGATCTGGAAGGTGCCATGACGTGTATGAAAAAGAGGCCAGAGGCCCTGGAATAGCATCAGTGCTGATTCGGTTTGCATGACACTGGGCTAACCCTGAAGGACTTGCCCATACCATTGCATGGACGGGTGCTTGGGGCACTTTGACTCAGGCAACTATAAGGGATCTGCAGCCCAGTATGGATTTGGTGCCACAATAGCAAAGAATCTTTTGTCTTCATTGAAAAAGGCAGCAGATGATCAACAAGGACCCCAGGATTTAAAGCCTCAGGAGTAGCCTGCCAGAGGCTGCCTTACAGAATGCCGGGTAAGAAGGCTGGACATCACGGCTGCACAGAAGCCAATAAGTGTAAACACTGTGGCACAGGGAAAGTGCTCGGTAATGCTATTTTTCATATGCATTAGACTTGTGTTCAGATACAAGTAGCAAGAGGTCAATGGTAATCTTTCCCTCTGACAAGGAGCTCACCAAGGGACAGCCCAGGGCTGCTGTGGCAGATGGCTTTGCCAGCACCTTTAAGGCCAGAAGAATGGCAAGAGGGAAGAGTGAGAAAAACAAACATTATCTTCTTATGAAAATTGGCTTAGGATTTAGCTCAGTGGCATAAGCGCCTGCCTGCCAAGCTCGAGGTCGTTCAATCCCTGGTACCAAAAAAAGAAAAACAAAATTGGCTTCCCCAGAGACTTCTGACAACACTGCACTGGCCAGAACAGAGTCATGAGGCCAGTGAAGCTGGAAAATGATGTCCTTTATGTCTCTGGACTGCAAGGCAGAGACCGAGACAAAGGAGGGTGAAGGGTGTGTGGAGAGCCGGCCAAGGTATCTGCCACGTAACAGCTCAGAGGCTGCAAACCAAGACATGGACAGTCATGGGACTCTGTGGCCCACGGTTCACTCTGTCACCTTTGGTGACTACAGTGTACATGGGGTAGGGGAGTGGAGACTTGATTATTTATCTTGGAAAACTTATGTTGCTCTCCCTTGTAGGATAACTTGGGAACAGGCCCTTGGTCCCCCATTGCTTGTCCATCTCACATCCATATGCTAGGGTTCCCACCTTTCCTGACTGTTCGCTGGCACAGACAACATCTCTGCATGACAGACCACGGACACAGCCTGTCTCAGCCCGGCCCCCCTAGCTCGGCATCTAGTGCGAAGACAGCATGAAAAAGCATTCTTTACAGTTCCTAAGTGAGAGGGACCCGCCTATGAAAATGAATGGAGTCTGGCTTATATGATCAAATAGGAGTCAAGTTGGCTGTTGAAGTCCCTTTCTAGTGACGCCTTGTTCAGTGTCTAGTCTGCACCGGGAGCAGACCCTTCAGACAGCAGCCTTCGCATGTTGAATGAACCCCCCTCATTGAGGAGCTGTTTGATGTCCCTTTCTGGACTCAGCATCTTCAGGACAGAGGGCAGAGCTGATTTATTTCTGTACCCTCAGTGTCGAGCTCAGTGCTGGCACCCAGTAGGAACTCCAGAAATATTTGTGGCAGGGAATGGAATCTGGTCGATGTCTTCCATAGAGACCATCACATCAGCAAGGGGGCGCAAATCCACTTTGGGTGCGGACTCTCTGGCTGGGGGTTGTCTAATCTGAGGAGCGGATTGATTCAGACGTCAGAAACTTTTTGCATGTGTGCGAGGCTACCGCCCTGTCCTGGCACCAAATGTACACTTCTTGTCCCCATGAGGTCACTGTGGGGAAAGATGAACTCCAGGGCTAAGCGGGCTAAAACATCCCTGAGTGCTGCAGTGCGTTACCCTGCCTGGCCCTCTTCCCAGCGGCCCTCTCCCCTTTCTTCTGTGGAAGCAGTGACAGAATGGGACATTTCTCTTTGATCAGAGGGAAGTAATGAGGGCCTTTTCTTCCCCCAATCCTTGTTTCTGAAATGTTGTTTCTGAAGTGTTTTCCACCTGCAAACAGTGTGGCACACATACCCCTCCTAATCTCCGCCACCACAGAAGTCATCAGTGGGAATCTCCTTCCATTTTTTTACCCTTTCAGGTCCAATTCGGTAGAAAAAAGCGGGCACAGTCATGAGAATAATGCCAGTTTTTGTAACGTCATGGAACACCAAGTTTTCTCTGATACTGTATTTTTCTTTCAAAAATCTTTTTCTCAAGATCTTAATATCTTTCTTTTGGGAGCTGGTGAGATGAAGGCACAGCAGGTGGGCACATTTCTGCCGTTCCCAGACGCCTCTGCGGGCCTCTGCTACTTGGGCTAATTGAAACCTTTGCACTCCAGGAGCTTGGAGGCGCCTCTGCCTGAGGCGGGGAAGGAGGTCAGCTCAACCTGGTGCTTGACTGTGTTCAGCCGCTTCTCTGTTCCGATCCACCCACAGCAGAATGACACCATCTCCAGGGATTAAGCTGTTTCTGCAGAGGGGCGAGTGCATCAGCTGGAGTCAGACAGTCCTGAATTTCAATCTTAGCTCTTTTACTCACTGTCTGTGTAACTTTGAACAAGTTATCTACCCTCTCTGAGCCTTGGTTTCTTCACCTGTAGAGTGGGGAGATAACTACTTACCTAAGGGTTTCTATAGAATTGCTAGGATAATATCTGAAGAGTGGGTAGTAGGCTGGGCAAGGTGACACAGACCACTAATCCCAACACTGGAGAGGCTGAGGTAGGAGGATCACTTTGAGTTTGAGGCCAGGCAGGGCAACATAGTGAGTTCAAAGTCAGAATGAACTACAGAGTGAGACCCTAGCACAAAAAAAAAAAAAAAAAAGGAAAAAGAAAGAAAGAAAGAGCTGCTGGCTGTACCCTCTCTCTCTCTCCCTCTCTCTCTTTCTCTCTCTCTCTTTTTATCAGTACCGGGGATCCAATTCACGACTGTGGGCTTATAAGGCAGGCACTTATGTCGCTGAGCTAAATCCCTAGCCCCATGTACCCTCTTCTCAAGAGAAATGGCCACCATTATTTCTCTGATGCATGCATTGGTTGGTGGAGGGGCAAAACTTGACTGCAAGTGTGTACCGTTGGAAGTGCTGGCCTCGGCTGTCCTTTCAAATGCCTTCAGACCCTGGGTCCTGCCTTGTTTTACCAATTATATTCTTATTAATTCCTTATCCATCCCTCAGCCCCAACTCTGCTTTTTTGTTGCTATTGTTGTTTTTTGGTGCCGGGGATTGAACTCAAGACCTTGCGCTTGCAAGGCAGGCACTTATGCCACTGAGCTGAATCCCCGGCTTGCTAGGTGCTTTCTTAGGGCTACCAGAAGGAAGTTTCCCAGCAAAACTGCAGAGTCATCGCATGAAGACCCCACCCTGGCAGTACTTCCTCCTCGGTCCTGGGGAGTCCTGGGGTCCTTGAAGGGAATTTCGCTTGGGCACCTTTATTCAAGGATGAGAGAGAGACAGAGAGACACAGAGAGACAAAAAGACAGACAGAGATAACAACAGAGAAAGTCTGGGAAGCAGGGAGAGGGAGATTTTGGAAACACAGTGAGATGGAAACAGACACGCACAGGAAAGAGGGCGAGACACAAACACAGGGCAAGACAGAGGCCTGCAAGACACATGGAAAGAGACTGAGTTCTGCAGAGGCAAGGGAAACAGTCTGGGGGAGACGAGGTCATGAAGGGAATCCAGACTTTGGGGTACACAGGACACACAGTGACTTAGCTGGGGCAGACTTGGTTGGATCCCAGATCTTCAGCAGATGTAGTTTCTTAGCCCCCAGCAGCCAGCGGAGGCTCGTGTTCAGATGACACACTGCAGAAAGTGGGCTGGATGGCCTTATGGGGACAGCTGGCCCGTGGCTGCAGTGGACAGAGGCCAACCCTTTAATCCCGGGCCAGGTCTATAGTCCTGTGGCTGCAGTGGACAGAGGCCAACCCTTTAATCCAGGGCCAGGTCTATAGGCCAGCTGGGGAGCTCAGGGCAGTCTGTCCCACAGCACCCCTGGGGACCAGAGCGCCCCTGGGGACCACAGCAAAGCTCTCTTTGCAGCCAAGGATGCCAGGTGGAGGGAGAGGAGCCTGCAGGAGACCTGGGGCCTACAATTGGCAGCAGTTGGTCTGTCCTGGTCAGGCCTTTACTGTCACCCCAGGAAAATGAAGGATCAGCCAGACCATGGCCCAGGCAGCACCATCCCTGTGGCCTTACCCACAATGCATGCGTGCTTTTCACTGGGTAGGGGGGCTGGCCCTCCTGACAGTGGAGGGGACTGAATCCCTGGGGTGCTCTGCACAGTCGCCATGTTTCCCAACACAGAGGACAGAGTTAGCTGGGATTGCTTCCTTAGGAAATCCTCTCTGGTGTTAGTATTTCACCTCAGCCCCTTTCTGGCCAGGCATACAACACAGGAATCAACCTCAAACATCTCAGGTGCTCATTGGGGTCCTCTTCCTGGTACCTCCTACCTTCCTGACCTTGATTCTCCTCCTCTGCCCTCACTGCCCCTTCTCTCACAGACTCCAGTCCCCCAGACTTTTCAGGAGTTTGTTTTTATAGGGGGGGGACCCTGCTGTGGGTGGCCCCCACACCTAGAGGGACATTGCCCTGGGTCTCCAGAGGATGCCTCTGGGGACAGTTCTAACTGTCCTTTGTTGCTGGAATCTTAAAATAGGCATCATAATACAAACAAACAATCAGGGAAATCAATAGATTAGATAGTGAGGAGATATTTGCATCTCTTTCTGTCCCCATTTTCCTTAGGAGTCAACAGGGGTTTGAAGCACTCAGTGTGTCAGGTGGCCAGAGTGTGAGCCTTGGGGGCTGGGGTATCATGTGACAGCTGAGTCAAAAGCACTGCCAAGGGAGGGGGGAAGCATTGCCGGGAGCAGTTAGAGAGCTGGCACTGCTTGCGGCTTTGTCAGGAGCCTGGCACCCCGCCCTCGTCAATTCTAGCGGTCTGTAGCTCTCTGCTCCCATTGTTGTGGAGTTGGCAAAGCACTTTCCCACACATCAGCCCCTTGCACTGTCCCCGCAGCTCCAAGAACACCGGAAAGTCCACTTGTGCTCTGTGGATAAAGGTTGTGGGGTGTATTAGTTACATTTCTCTCACTGCCGAGACAAAATGCCAGATGTTAAAGAAGGAAAGGTTTATTTGGCTCACAGTTTGTAGAGGTTTCCGTCCCTAACTGGCTGGCTCCAAGGCTGGGTGGGACAGCAGAGGGCATCGCAGAGGAGGAAGAGTTCAGAGTGGGCAGAAGGTAGCAAAGCAAGCTAGAGACAAGCCTTTTTCAATCCCTTGTATTTTATCCACCCAGGGTAGGACAACAACCTTGATCCTACCCAGAACTACACCAAACTTATCAGTGGACTGATTTAGTAATCACACACCTTTAACCCCAGCATCACATACTCTAGATCCAGCCACCTTTGAAAAAGCCCCCACCTATGACTGCATGCAGCTTTGGGGGGACATCTAGACCCAAGCTATGACACGGTGATTGGAGGAATGAGTAGCTTCTTCAAGGTCACAGGATGAAAAGCGCTAGAGTCCTGACCTCGAGCACGCGGTAGGCACTTGTCTCTGGTTACCACCGATCTCCTGGAAAGGCACTGTTAATCTGGAATTCAGCCATTTGTTGAAATTTCATCAATAATGAGAAATGTTTTCCATTGATTATCTGGGACTGTCTAATGAGTTTCTCTCCTTTCTAATAATTCTTTTTATTTCTATGTTAACGCACTAACGATATTTGCTAATACTGAGGAATAATAGTAACTGCAGAGAGCTCTCTGCTCCTGATTTTAATGAGGATATGTCTAGTGATTTATGGTATAGTATTCTGTTTGCTGCTTTCTTGGGTTGCATTTGATTGTGTTAAAACAATCTTTCTATTTATAGTTTAAAGATTTTTAACGAATGTGGGATGTGTGTTTTCTGATAAAGATTCAGCAGCTGTAAAATACCGTGTGGCAGGAGGAGAATGAATCAGGGACTCCTGTTGGGGTGGTGTGAGCAGACTCACAGATCCAGAAGGCTTTGCCTGGGAAAGGGGACGCTGCTCTGCCGTCTCCGTGGAGAACTTAGGCAGTCACCCTTGTCAAGCTTTGGTTGCCTCAGCTGTGAAGGGGCGGAACGATAGCCTCTCCTGGCTGATTTTGGGAGGTTGAGGTGGGGTGGTATATGCGAGGCACAGATAGGCCATGTCTGAGATGCACCCCAGGGATCTCTACCCCCTGAGTTTTGTACCCTTAAGTTATCTTCTCCTGTGTGGTACTAGGATTGACCTTTGTAACCAACAGAAGCCAGCAAATGGGATGGTGTGCCACTTGCAAGACTGGGTCATCAAAAGATGTCATGGTTTTTAGCTTGGTCACTCTCTTTCAGATCGCTGGTTTGTGCCACAGTTTGAGCAGACTGATGTCTGTGTGGGAGAAATGGGGGCAACTGCTGTGTGTGAGCCCTTTCAGAACAGGATTCTCTTATTGTGCCATTATTGCCCCAGTTCACGTATTTTGAAATTTTGTTTTCTTTTTTTCTCTTTGAAATAAAATGGATTGAAAGAAAGAAAGAAAGAAAGAAAGAAAGAAAGAAAGAAAGAAAGATCCTCCACCCCTGTGAAGCCCCTCAGAAGACAGCAGCCCTGGTGACATCTTGGTTCAGTGACCCTGTCACCCAGCAAAGTCCCTCCTCCACTCCAGACCCTTAGAAATGATGACACCATGCTTGTTTTAAGGTGCTAAGTTTAGTGGTGTTTTGTTGTATAACAGCAGATCTTTCATACAAGTCCCTAGCATAAGGTAAGGCTTGATCAAGGTTATTTATTTTATCAGTATGAATGTTAATGAGCAATGAATGTTAAGAATATTAATTTAGAATGAATTGTTAAAAAATAATCCAGTGAGCCCTAACATTGAAAACCAAGGTAAAAGTTTGTCAAAAACCTTCCAGTCTTCAAAAGATCTTGTTATTTAGGCTTTAAGTTTTAATTATGTCAGGATTTCTATTCAGTCCATATGGGCTCAATTACACAAACAAAAAGTCACCTGAAAGTGGAGTTTTTGCAGATTAGTTCATATTTTCAGGGAAATGGTTTCTCTGAGGAAGCCACTTGTGGTTCCCTCCTGTGTGAACTGAGGACAGCAGCTGGCCTTGTGCAGAATAGCTCATTTTCCTCCTGCCCAGAGCTGAGAGCCGGGGCAGTGGGGACTTTGTCCAGATACCAACAGCCAGGAGAGGCAGCGAGCGGGTGGCCTTAGGGACAGTGGTTCCACCCTCTGGTTGGCACTTCCACCTATCACCGCCATCTTGTCAAAGCCGGGCCCTCTGTCTCCTGACTGCACAGTTGCATCTGCTCATGCACTTGGCACCTCCACAGCGCACAGAACCAAATCCAGAGGCAGACCTGATGGGGTCGGCCTCCTTCCTCAGTCTGCGCCTCATCCATGCAGCTGCCGGCTCTCTCCGCACTCCACCTCTGGTCTCCACTGAGCACACGCTCCGGCCGGGTTCTCGTGATTCACCCGCGCAGCCACGTCCTGCTCCTGTGCCCTGCACTCCGGCTCTTGCCAGCTCCTCTCTCAGGCGGCTCTGTCACTGTCGCACCAAATCCCTTGCTTGGCTGTGGCTCCAGTGGAAAAGCAGGAATAGGGTGCAAGAAACATGGCTTTTGGAAGGGAAAAGACTGATGGTGTAGCTTGGGGCCCAGGGGCCCCATGACACACACTGTTATGATGTCATCTGAGCAGCTGCCAGGGGACATCAAGCCCCCAAGAATCTTCTCATCTCTTCCTGATGTACAATGGCTCTCACCTCATTTCAAGCAATTAAACCTGACTTCTACCACCCATCCACTCACTCATCGCTCATTTGTTCATTCGAATAACACTTCCTGGGTCCCTGTGCAGGCCTCTGAGTGGGATTCTGCTACACAAGACAAATGCAGACCTAAGGAGCAGGGTACTCTCTCTTCAAATACAAAGGAAAGGTGGATGGGTAGTCGGGAAGACCAAAAGACCTCAGGGAACGAGGCTTCATTTTCTCCTGCCTTTGTCTTATTCCTTCAGAAGGGATCCAACAAACTCAGCAGAGACACTGACTGCCACAGCAAGGACCCAAGGGAACAAAGAGAAGGTCAAGAAGTTGAAGTATAGGGCAATGTACTACCTGTGCAACTGTTCATGAGCTCCCCAAAGGAGCAGAAACAAGTGATGGGAGGGAAGTCAAGGAGACAGCTTTTGAGGTCAAACGACTATTGCCAGTCTATAGTCAGAAAAGCAGCCCAAGAAAATCCTAGAACAGGACGAAGAGAGGCTTATGTCCTGGGGAAAAGGCGATGTTCAGCTGGGAGTGTTGGAGGCTGCCTTTCGGGGTGCAACTTCCTGGAGAAACTAATGAGTGAGAAGCAAAGGTCTCACTGCATAGTTCAGGCTGGCTTTGAACTTACTATGGAGCCCAGGCTGGCCTTGAACTCACAGCGATCCTCTTGCCTCAGCCTCTCGAGGACTGCAATTACAGGCATGTGCCACCACACCTGGCTCCTTCTCTTTTTTTCTTACCTGCATATCAGAGCACAGACCCTGAGCTGACGGAGAGTCACAGAAGTGGAGCTGGGGAGGTTTTCCTGGTGACCACTGGCTCTGAGGGACTCCCAGCTCTCAGGCTGAGTCCTGTGTCTGACTCCGCATCCTGGGGAGATGGCAGTTCGTGGAGGGCAGGGCCTGGCTCATACAGCAGCTGCTTAGAGTGCCTGTGTGGCTCTCCCTAGAGCAGCTGTTTGCTCACATCCCTGTCAGGGCCACAGGCCCATTAAATGCCTTTGTGTGGATTAGAAAAAACCCTTCCCCAGCCCCGTGTGGCCATAGCTCCTTTTAATTGGTGAAAAGAGGAGGTTTAGGTTGCAGTTTCTACTTGTTCCCTCTTGTGCAGTGGATAACCTGCACAACTGTACTTATGATCCTCTCTCAAATTCCCCTGTCCTCCCCTAGCTGTATCTAATGGGCTATGAGCTCAGGACTGAATACAGAGATGAACTGGATTAATTAATAAGATTGAATGGGGGGCACAAGGAATTGTTCTGGCTCAGAAATCAGCCATCACAGAGACAAAGCCACACGAAGCCAGTTTAACGTTAGGACTGATGTCTGGGCTCTTCTGGGCCCTCCTTAGAGCTGCAATGCACAGGGGAGGTTGGAGATGGAAGGAGCTATTCCAGGAGCAAACTCCAAGACACCTTCTCCCCTCACCAGCCCATTAAAGCCACTTATTCCTTTTATTCCCTTACTTGCACTTACATACTTGAGCGTTAAATAGGTTTTGATTTATGTATATGTTTAATATATGACCTCAATGTCTGTCCGTAATTTCATCTCAGTCTTGGATATCAAGCTCTTAGAAGGTGC
Organism: Hydrochoerus hydrochaeris; assembly: GCA_004027455.1. NCBI lineage: Eukaryota > Metazoa > Chordata > Mammalia > Rodentia > Hydrochaeridae > Hydrochoerus > Hydrochoerus hydrochaeris. The sequence goes on along the minus strand of PVLA01005243.1, from coordinate 24,610 downwards.
AGACCACGCATTACCTGAAGAGCCTTGCTCAGTGAAAGCCCTGGCACTGGGCTGCCTGTCATATGTCATGAGGAGGATCCACTTCAAATTCCCCACCTGGGTGTCCCAGGCTTTCCATCCCCTGAGTCCCTTCGTTTCCTTTCTCACCCGTCCCTGTTATTTTACATCAGCGTCCTGTCTGCAGCCCACTGGCTGCCATTGTCTGGGCAGCCCATTGCCATGATTTATGCCCAGCTGTTTCTTATAAATGTTCCATCCTTTCTCCCGCCCCTGAGTACCAAATCTGCCCAGCTAGGGAGGGTCACCTAGCGACTTCCTCCTCTGGTTCCTTCTGCAGGCGTGGTCACATATCTTTGCTCTTCCCTGATGCTTCAGCCTTTTACGGATCTTAGGACATTTTACTTTATTTCATTGTTCTCTGAGCTTCCCATGAGTCTCAGGGATTCCTTGGTCACAGAAGCTGTGTCTCATCCATCTCCCTCACTGTGGAGGTTGCTCTGGGGCTGGGTGCCTCGGCTTCAGCCCTTGGCCTGGCTGGGGCCATTGCAGCTCAGGTCTCCACTCGTGGGTAGCAAGGTGACAAGGTGACCTCTAAGGCCGATGGTGGCTCTGGTCTTTAGCTCACCAAGTGCTCTCTGGAAGAATGGAGGTTAGAAAGAGGGCAGCCCCTGCTAAAAGATGGGGTGTTTGGGGACTTGTTATTTATAGAAGCCTTCAGTTCTTGGATTGCCAAGAAGTTGGAAATTCAAGCCAGTTGGTCCCTTACAGCAGACTTTCTCTTCCTGTGAATGGGAATGGTATTGAGTGACTCAGAATGTAGTTGGCACAAAGACACACGTCTGTGCCCTGGGGCTGTCCTACATGCTGAAGTCCGGGTCCCTCTGTGGTGAGCCAGAGACTGTGACAGTTACAGTATGGCCCCTCATCAAAGGAGCTGCCTAGACAGCACCATGGCCCTAAACTCATACCTATTTTTGGTAATAACTATTAAGCAATTGCAAGGCTTGGGTACGCTGGCAAATCTTTCTAAAATAGGCCCTCTGCTGTCCCCCCAGATGCCGAGTGGTGATTCAGCACTCTGTACAGTAGCGGTGATTCACAGAGTGTGTGGGCACCGAGGGCCTGTGGGTGACTTTGGCAGCTGTTCAGCACTTCCTCCTAGAGCCAGAGGGTCACAGCCAGGGAGGGGAGGTGCCCACACTCCACACCCTCGGGCTTCCAGCATGCTGCTGTCACCACCACTGCTGCCGATGTCTCTGCCCAGTGGCTGTGGCCAACCATCAAAGCCAAGAGCATTTGGTGACAACTCTAAAGTTGGGATGAGGGTGGGAAGCAAGACATGCGGGGACTTTGCCAGTCCATGGTGGGGGCGAATGCTGGCCTATGGGCTGGGAAAATGAGAAGAAAAGGGGGCTTGAAGGTGGGGTGCTGGATACTTTAGTTGGTAGAGGCCCAGCCATGAGTCTCAGGCTGTAGTCCCAGCAGGGCTGCTGACTCACTGTGGGCTCCTAATCCCTGGTGGCGGGCAGGCACAGCCCTGGGAAGCCTACGGGGTTTAATGGTGTTTATGAGGCCATAGAAGCGGGCCTGTGGGCTGGCATGAAGCCCTGGCCAGCCATGGACAGGAGGACAGAGGGATGGGGCAGGGTGGGAGAGAGAAAGGGAACAGAAGTGAGAGATGGAGAGATAGAGTCTGAGTGGGGATTGGGGGCATCAGGTGGTCTGGCACTCTGAGGTTGGTCCTACCTCTGGTACAGGAAATGCTGGGCTGTGCATTTTTCTAGTTTTCATAGCTGGGTCAAAGACTTGTACCTTTCAATAAAATGTACCAGGCTTGCTTGGAGATTTCCAAACCACACTGAGTACACAGAAACTCCAGATCTCTCCCTTTCTGTCTCCTCTACACCCCCCTGCCCCCCAGGCCCCCAAGAGTCACTTAATTCACTCTTCTGCCTCATTATACAAATATGAGTTGGGAATTAAAACGCCTCCCCTTCTACCTGCCTCTCTCAACGCTGAATGATGAGCAGAGACCCAGAAAGGCTCTGTATCCCAAGGCGCCGGGTAAAATGCTGACTCTTGGCACGAGATGTGTGCCATGGAGATAACATTATGTGAAATATTTTCAGAAGTGTTTCTATAACATATAAATCTCATGGCTCTGGGGCATCCTGTGACTGGCAGCAGGGAATTTTAGTACCTCGGGGGAGAGGTGCGTATCTGCCATTGCTGAATTTCACTGTCAAAATTAGATTTCTGTGAGTCCCCAAAGTGACAAGAGGACTTCAGAGCCAAGTGCTGAGACAGGATTTCCTAAGGCCAAGGATCCGATCGTAGTTTTACATATGAGATAACTAGGGGGCAGGAAGAGGGGTTGGAGTGCCCACCCCTTTTATTCCTAATGCTCATGGGAAAAAGGGAGACTGGGGTCGGGGACGGGCAGTCAGGTACCCCCGGTCCAGGGGATAAGTTGAGAGAACACTGTCCAATTGCAAAGGTCTTGGGGGTGTCTCTGGCCACATCCCTGGAGACGAAGTATAGCAGAGGCCATCTCTGCATGCTCTCAAAACTGACCAGAAGCTGCACTGAAATTCCACATGGTGGCTTGAGAGAGAGGAGGAGCGAGTGCCTGGCAAAGTCAGTATGGAAGTTGATCCCGACTGTGGGCCTCGGGGGGCCCAGAAGGAATCCTGGAGGGTCCAGGTCACCTGGGCCTGGCCTGATTGCAGAAGATGTGGGCAGACCACCCGTGCACCCTGGGCCCCCATGTGAGTCCCTAGACCACACTTAACCGTGGCTTCACAGCAAACTGCTGTGCATGCGTTTCCCTTGCTCAGGCCCCACAACCGAAAGGTTCATGTTTAATTGGCCTGGTGTTGGTGTATTTTTAAAAAGCTTTCCCGGCTTATGAAATAGGGAAGCAAGTTGCTTCCTTCAGGGATAGAAACCCCCTACACCCCAGGGTGAGAAGGAGGGCAAGGTATCCAGGATGTACTGTGTTCACACGCATCGATGCCAAGGTTTCACAGGTGCAGGGTTGAGCTCAGGGCCTCACTTGCCTCATCTGGTCCTGGCCCTGCCCGACTCTGCTACAAGTAGACCTTTCTCCACCCCTGTTTTGCAGAGGTAACCCAAGCTGTGAATTCTGTGCTCTGGAAGGCACCCAAAGTTTGCCGATGTGTTTCACAGGGCCGAGACCACTGGGGAATGGGTGTGGCAAGAGAGTAGGCAAACAGATAAAAAAAAAAAAAGAAAGAAAGAAAAGAGCCAACCAGATTGTTACCTTAAGTGCTTTGCTGATTTCCGGGATGAGAATGGCATGGCATGACTGCTGGCTGCCAACTACAGCTGAGTCATTTCTAACCTGCACCCTAAACCCAGGCCTTGCTGGAGAACTCACAGTGGGGGAGGGTGGACTCGATCCAGGGTTCTGCAGTGAGGCCTCTGAGTTACCCAACCAATCTGTGTGCCTGTGCTCTTACTGTGCCCAAGAATGAGAGAGTGTGTGCCTGCCTCCAAATAGTGTGTTAGTGACACTAAAGGACCTGGGGTGCTCATCATTCATCTCACCCAGAAACCGGGGCTCAGCAGTGGTGAATCAGAGCCAACATACAGTGAAGGCAGATTGTCCGGGAGCATTTGGAACTGATTAGCTAGTGGGAGCTCAGGGCTCCAGTGAATGGTCCAGGGCTGTTTGAAAGCTCAGGGGCTTCCATGCCAGCACAAAAGGACCCTTTGTGAATAATAAGTGACCTTTGTTTTCTTCTGCCCTGGTTTCCCTTCCCTGCGTCCTCCATCTTGGCCTTAGCCCTGGTGCTGGGTCCTCGGGCAGGAAACCTGACCTGACCCTGCTGATGGGACTGGGCACTCTAAGCCCTGGTAGAGCTGTGATAGAGGTGTCCTTCTGTGTTTTAACCTGGTCTGTCTTACTCGGGCAGAAATAAGGCCCTGGACTCCAGGAGCAGAGCTGTGTTCTGAATTAGAGCACCATTTAAAGTCTCATTGTGTTTCTGTCCTCTCTTTTTTCTTAGCTTATTTGGAGGAGGGGGTTGTGAGAATCAATAGTGGGAGAGCAGGTGGGCAGAAGACTGTTCCCAAGGCTGTTTACTGACTGACTCTTGATGGCTGCCCCTGCCCTGTGTGCAGCCTCTAGTCCTAGGTCACAAACCCGACAGTCGGAGGTCTGACTTCCCCTGGGGCTTCCTTTGGTTTGGCTAGATTTGCTGGTGGGGGAACCGGCCTGCTCTGGGAGCTCCGAGACGTCTAACACAGGGCTGTACTGAGGCTCGGGTGAACCAGGCCACTTCAGCTTGAGGGGTCCTTTCTCTCTCTGTTGTGATTTCTGCCAAGAGCAGCAGCAGCAATGACCCATAAAACTCAATAGCTTTTCCCCACACCCATTTGCTGGCATCTATTAATCTCTTCCGATTGCCAGGGGCAAACCCCTCTGCAAGCCACCTGGTCTTGATTTAATTAACGTGCAGAGTAAAAGAACATCAGGCAGGTAAAAATCTGTAATTAGCAATAATCTCTCAAGGTTGTCTCGCTGACTTCCCTTCTCCCCTCTCCAGGCAGTGGGAGGGATGAGAAGGAGCCAAAGGCAAATCCAGTTTAATTCCTTCTTGAGTAATTGTTCCGGAAAGCCCTCCCCAAAAATTGCTGGCTGTTTAACTCAGCAATTTGAACTTGCATTTAGGAAATCATCAAATTGTAAATGCTTTGATCTTTTTTTATGCTTCTGTACATAAGGAAAACCAAGCACAGCCAATTCCCGTGCTGCGCAGTCGTGAGTATTAAACCCCTTGGCACGTGGCCACGCTAAGAGGCTTGAGAGGGGCTGGCTTTGTTGGAGGAGGAAACAGCTGATGCTGTGCAGCGAGCCTGTGAAGAGAGGCCAGGAGGCCAGAGCCCTGGTTCCTGTTCCCCTGTGGCTCAAGCGATGACAGTGGGCAGGGAGCAGCCCTTCATTTTCTAGTCTGGAAAACAGGGGCGGGGAGGGGGCACTAGATGATTTCCAGATGTTCAAGTCCTGCCTCCCCAGCTCCTCAAACCCTAAAGTCTTTTGACCCTAGGAAATAGCCCCACCCCCACACAGAGGTGAGGCTTGAAGACGGGGACAAAGACAACCGCGTGGTGAAACTTGCTCTGCAGCTCGCCGATTGTCAAGATGAACAGCGGGATTGGGAGGCTCCTCTGAGCAGCTTACCCCTTGGGCCTGGGCGTAGAAGCTGCAGCCTCAGAGGTCAGCGAAGTTAACTTGCCTCTGGGGGTTTATGGGGCACCTGTGGCCTCAGCCCTAATCAGCACCTATGCTCTTTGACAACACTGGAAAACCACAAGGTTGTGGTAATTGCCCAGATTAAAACAAAGCCACTGCCTTCTGTGCTGTGTGAGCTCTGCTTCCTTGTGGGAAGGAGGGGAACCCGGGGCAATCCGGTCCTTCATTCCTTCATTTCTTCACCCACTCTCTCAGCAGGTGCCAGCTTCTGTGGTGACCAGGCACAGGCAGGCGGCAGGGTGGGATGAGGCAGCCAGTGGCTCGCTGAGCTCCTGCAGTTGTCTCTGGCAATTTTGGGTTATTCTGTAACAAGAGAGTCATTCACAAGGAGGCTTATGGGCCTAGACGGCCATGCTACATAACTAAACAAAATTAACACCTCTTTCTGGAGAGGTTTGTTGTGAAGGCCCAGCTCAATGCTCCATCTTCCAGGAAACCCCTTCTGATGTCCCCAGGCAAATGTGATATCTGTCTTTTGGTTGTTCATAGCATTTGGTTGGTCCCACTTGATTGCTTATTTATGCCCAAATTTGCACTATTTTTTGTCTTAGCTGTGTCTTTTTCTCCTTTAAAATGGTAATTCCTCGAGGGCAGGGAGTGCTGAGGTACAGGAAAGGTGGGCCCTAGTGAGGGGATCCATGTGCTGGTTGTAAGACTGATTGCGAATCATGTGTGTGACGATGGCGGTCAGGTCCCTCTCGGTCTCCTGGAGGAGAGGTAGGGGTTTTCAGTTCTGCCAGATTGTTTCCATGCCTTTGAGTTGTGTGCTTTATGTGTACCCTGATCTGAAACAGGCTTAACATCCTCCTTTGTTCTCAATAGTCTACTGGCCTGAGCGCAGGTAAGGACCACACGGGTGTTTTTGTGCTAACTCCATACTACAGACTCCAGTGAAATGTGGAGTCAACAAAACCCTTCAGTCTTCTTACACACAGTGCATCCTGGCCCCTGTCCCCTACACTGGTGATGATTATTTTGCTGTTTCTTTGGCTCACACTTGGGACTTAGTGTATCTCTACCTCCAGCTGCAGGTAAAGGTGTCAGTCTGCAGCTACGGTGAGGTATGAGTCTGCAGTGATACCTAGGAGACCGAACATGAGTGTGTGTGTCACGCTGCCATGGGTTGGCCTGTGTCCTCAGCCGTGTGCCCAGAGACATATGAGTACTCCTGGCGCTGCCAACCTAGGGGATTGCTCATTGTTGAATAGCAGCCTAGGTTTATTTTTATAACAAGTATTTACTGCAGAACAGCCTAGCAGAACCTGCTGGGTTTCACAACTCTTCCGGCTCTGTTACATTCACAGGATGATGCCAGCCTGGCTCCCGTCTTCTCTGCTGTCCCCATAGAGATGCCTACTGGGAACTAGATCATCAGGTTAAAACTCAGTGTCAAGCATCTGAGTGTACAGGGATCGGGGAGCCGAGGATGCCTCTGGGCAATGTCAGAGGGTAGAGTCATTTTGCTCCTAAATACATGAGAATCAAGGGCCCAGCTTTCATAGTTGTCAGAGTGCAGGCGAAACCAGAACCTGCTTGTATAAAGTCAATGAGGGCTGGCTCGTCCTGGGGAGACATAGCTCAGTCTGGAGCCTGGTGCCCAACCCCCATTTTCCACGGTGCTTTCTTCCTTTGCCCATCTTGGCACTGAAACATCTTGCATTTGTCCTTGTAAGACGGGGGAAGCAGAGATTAATGGTCTCCACTCCCAACTTCAAAGACCCTCAGTGGCTCCTGTTATCCTGGATTCCTCTTTTTAAACAACTTGCACGTCTTCTCAGGATGCTCTTCTCCGCATCTATTACAAGATCCTGCCTGTCCTTCAGGGTTTGGCTCCAATGCCTGTCTGCAGAAAGCACCTGTGATTCTTCTGGCGATTGCACGCTCTCTCTGTGCTTCTCTCTTCTCAGTGACCAAGGGAAGACTGTCATTTATAGCCCCACAGAGGCCGCAGAGGAGCTGTTGTACTTGGTACCTTAGTGGGTCCTCTTTTGCCTGGTTCCCCTGTGTTCTAGGACTGTGGAATAGGATTGCTTGAAATCCCCCAGTCCACTCTTCTTCAGCCATAGCCGTCAACTCTTCAGTAGAGCACTCAGCCACCTAAGGTACACACCATAATCCTCAGCCTCCCCTGGGGACAGCTGTGGCTGTGTGATCAAATTCTGGCCAGTGGGAAGCGAGTGGAGATGGTGAGGGCAACCCCTTGGGCTTTCACAGAGAGCCTGCCCCGCCCTGGCCCCCTTCACACCGACTGGAGTGTGGGCATCATGGCAATCCAGATTGAACAGCGTAAAGAGAGACAACAGCTTGGAGATGCTGGAGGGAGAAGAGGATAAGAATAAGACACCTGAGCCTCCAGTGACTTCCGGTGACTTCCCATGACGGGGGCCATTTTATTGCAAAACACTTCTGTCTTGTTTAAATCACAGCTACTCAGAATCCCTTGTCCCATAGCTGAACCTGTATCCTAGCTAATATGGTGTCCACCCCTTAATCTTTGGCTTCCTTGTCTGCTTCTGCCATCTTCCTGCCCATTTCTCAGCCCATTGCTTCATCTCTCAGCTTCCTGGCTTTTTCCTCTCCACTTGGCCTGGCCTGACCTCCCCAGGTAGTTTTAGAGTCGGTTTCTAGCATTACCTCAATAGGCATCATGGCGGGGACAGGGCAGTGGTGGTCAGGCTGATATTTCCAGTTTCTGCTCTCTAGTTTCAACCCCTGCTCCTTGGTCTCAGATACCAAGCACTTAGTTCCTCCTGAGCCCTACTCTTGTTCACTTGGGATCCAGCAACTTGTGCCCAGCAGATTCTTATCCCTATGTGTAGATTTCTGTCTTGGGACTCCTAGAACATCACTGGGATCTTGGATGCTGCCGAGTGCTATGGGCTTGTTGCTAGCTTTTCCCAGTTATGGAAGCCTTCCCAGCTGGAAAAGACATTTGGATCAATAAATCAATTTGCCAGATGCTTCCCCTTTGGGCCTCTCCCCAGAAGTTTTCCTCTCCACTCAGGAGAGAGTTCTCTTAGCTCTTCAGCCTCTCGAGACAAGCAGTGCCCCCTATAGTTGACCTTTAAATGTTAAGCAAGTTAAATTTTAGATTCGAGAATAAAATATATATATCCTGTAATACTCAAAACTAATCTCTGCTCATGGGCCTGAGTAGGGAGCTTGATTGGGAAATGCTCTAGAATCTCTTAGATAAAGGGCTAGTAAGGGTGGGATGCACTAGACTTGCTAGGGCAGAAAGAGCCAGAAGACTTGTGTTTGTTCCTGTGTGCTGGAGAGCACAGCTGGACCTGCCATAGAAGAACCAAACCTGAGGACAGGAGTTGAGCTTCGGGGGGCTTCATCACATCCCTCTCCAAACGCAAGGGGGAGAAGTTTCCGTGAGAATTTGGAAGTCACTGGATGTAGTCAGAGCTTCACCACAGACATGAGGAGACCGTCCCAACTGCCAGTTCCCCTGGTACTACTTCCTGCTTCCTGAGTGACCCCCAGACCAGTCTCTGAAGTTTTCTAGACTCATCTTCTAGATTGGAAGAGTGGAAAAGATGCTCCCCAAGTTTCTTTCAGCCACAACATTCAGGGAGTGTGGTGGTTTCCACTGGTCATCTGTTTCCCAGCGTCCTTGAGCAGCTCTGCGCCCACCCCTGCCTTGCCACTTGTACCTCTGATGTCTTCCCTTGCTCCTCACAGCCACCTGCTCCTCTGGCCCCGGGTTGGGAGAATCAAGTACAGTCAGAGTTTCCTGTAAACACAGAATCCCGTGTGCAGCAGACAGAGGACCCAGGAGGTAGAGACAGCCCAGGGTCCAGATCGCTATGAGCTGTATTCTCTGGACACCCTGGATGTGTCATTCATTGATTGACTGCCTGTTTTGCACCCAGCTCTTCACAAAGGAAGCACAAAGGAAGATGAAAATGGTGGCTTTACCCTTTTCAAGCATTTTAGGACTCAGTTATTTTTACTTTATTTTATTTTTCTGGATGTTCCAAACTTTTACCAGACAACCTTACCATCTTGTTCACCCAACAACATATCTGGACATGATTGGAAAATATGATGATTATCTAAATTTTTTTCAATATTTATTCTAGTAAAAGTCACATTGCCACGAATCACCCCTCAGAACCCTCCCCCTCAGAGCCAGCACACTCACCCCTTCATTCTTGTCACTTTCTGAGCAGCTCAGGAAGTCCTCCTTCCTGAGTGTCTTTAGTTGCACTCCTGTGGCTGCTTTGATTTCCTGAACAGATTCCACACTTTAACCTTCTTTGGTCATTTTGACTTTGGGGAAGAGCCAGAAGTCACATAATGCCAGATCCAGTGAATAAAGTGGACAAGATATATGAAGTGGTCGTATTTTTATGAGCTTGCTTTTCCATTGGTTGTCATTTGGCATCAGCAGCATTCATTATATTTTTGATCACACTTTATAAAGACACTCACGAAAGAGGGCTTCTAGAACTGCTTCAGGAAGTGTCAAGAATGATGCTTGAAGTGTGTTTAAAAAGGGGGGATATTTTGAGGATTAATGGCAATGTATCCTTTATATAATAAAATTTAAAACTTTAAACATTCACCATATATTTTGATCACACTTTGTACGCCTTCTTTTGAAATCCAGGGTCTCACACATGCTAGGCAAGTGCTCTGTCGTTGAGTTATGCCCCCTGAGCAGACAGGGACTTTCTTCGATTTCTCACTTTTCCCACCTGAATGAATAATCATAAGCTACTATTAGCTTCCAGAGGAAAGAGTTTCAAAATAGTCAATATTTGGATCTTGCGAGTTGTCTTCCCCTGCACATCCGCAAACACTATGAGCCACTGGGATAGCCTGGCTTTCTTTAATTAAATGTCTGTCTGCCTCTGTGGCAGCTGTTAAAAATAGCTACAATAGTTTCAGCTCTTCTCATCCATGGGGGGAGCCTATTTTCCCTCTCTTTAAAAAAAAACAAAAACACTGTGGCATTAAGGGCATTCACAGTGTTGTGCCTCCCCTGCCTCAAGCCACCTCCAGAACTTTTTCATCTTGCAAACAGAAACTTTGTCCATATGAGACACTAACTTTCTCTTTTCACGTCTTCCCCACCCTTAGGCAACCACCATTCTACTTGTGTCTCTAGGAATTTGACCATTCTAGGTAACTCATATTAGTGAAATCTGACAAAATTTGTTGTTTGTAACTGGCTTATTTCACTTGGCATGAAGTCTTCAAGTTTATCCATGTTACAAATTATGGCAGAATTCCCCTCCCCGTTTTGGGGGTACTGAGGATCAAAACCAAGGTCTCTTTCACACTGACTACAAATCCAAGCCCATTTTTAAATTTTGAGACAAATTTTTGCTAAGTCATTAAGTTATCCAGGCTGGGCTCAAACTTTTGATTCTTCTGCCTCAGCCTCCTGGAGTGCGGGGATTGCTGGTCTGCACCATTAGATCTGCCTGATTGCCCTCCTTGTTAAGGTAGAACGGGGTATTCTGTTGTATGTGCACACCATGCTTTGTTTACTCATGTATCTGTCCATAAACACTTGGGTTGCTCCCGCTGTTTTTGCTATCATGGATAACACTGCTATGAATGTCGATGTACAGATACCTGTTTTGAGTGTCTGCCTTCAATTCTTTTGGAGGACACACCCAGAACAAGGATTGCTGAATCATATTGCATTTCTCTGTAGTTCTTTGAGGAATCATCATACCATCTTTCACAGTCACTGGACCGTTTTACATTCCCATTTCCAATGCACAGACTTCCAATGGCCTTGCCAACACCTGTTATTTGGTTTATTGTGGGTTTTTGAATAATCGGCATCCAAGTGGGTATGAAGTGGTATTCTGTGGTGCTTTTGATTTGCGTTCACCTTTTTTTGTACCAGGAATTGAACTCACAACCTTGCACTTGCCAGGCAGGCACTTGTGCTGCTGCCTAAATCCTCGGCCCCAATTTGTATTCACTTAATGATTAGCAATGCTGCACATCTTTTCATGTGTTTGTTGGTCATTTGTACATCTTCTTTGGAGAAATGTTTAGTCAAGTTCCACAGTCCTTGAGTCTGGGCTGGCCAATTAGAGTGACCAAGTATCCTAACTTATATAGGAATTTCTCAGTTTTTGTGAAAGTCCTACATCCTGAGAAATGCTTTCAGTTCCAGGCAAATGGGACAGTTGATCACACTAGCTGGCCTTGTGCCTTGCTTAAATGACCAGAATGCATTAGAAGAGACAAGGTACAGGTTCCAAGCCCAGTCTTCAGGGGACTTAGCCACTTCCTGTTTTGTGCTCTTGGATATCTGGGGCCATCTGAACAAACTCGTGCTAGGCTGAAGATCGATGAGAGACGTGTGGCCAGTCAACCCCTTACTACTTGTGAACAGCCTGCCAGCAGCCAGACGTGTGTGCGGGTCCTCCTCAGTCACTGCACTGCCAGCCAGTCTCCTAGCTGACCACAGACACACGAGAGCCACAGAGCTCAGCCAAACTGGCTCACACCTGAAGAACAGCCCAGCCAGCCCAAGGCACGAGAGCCAAGTACATGGTTGGCATCTGAGTCATGAGTTTGGGGATGATTTGTGATTAGTGAAAACTAATTCATACAGCTCCACATCAAAGGTGCTATTGTCATCATTCCCGTAAGATCTTTGCTGTAAACAGGACACTCCTGTCCCTGGACTGTCCCCTCAGTGCCTCTATTCAGTTACTCTTACTGGAAAGAGATTTTCCTACTCTTTTCTTGCAGCCTGGTGCTGAAGCAGCCAAGAGGGCAACTACTCTGCCAAAAGCAGTCAGAAGTTTTCCATTCTGCTGAGCCCCTTGTCCCCTCCTCATCACCCACTTCTCACTGCCCAAAGATAGATGTGTTTACTAGATTTAGGGACCAAAGTGGCACCCTGCAGCTAGGCACTTCCTCTTACAGTTTCTAGTTTTCTCTCTCCTGTTTCTCTTGATCACATGCACCTGGAGAATGTCTGATTTGCTTCAGATGCTTTTTCTCCAGTTGACTGAAGCTTGTGGGACAACACTCTGTCCCTCTTGCATGGTTCTCTGGGCAGCTGTGATGGAGAACTATTGATGCTGGAGGCTGATCACAACCCCTGGATTTAGTTACAGAGTTGTTTAGAGGGTCTTGTTCTGGAAATTCAAGGTCAAGACTCTTGGGAGTCTGCTTGCTTTTTTTTTTTTTTTTGACACAGGGTCTTACTATGCAGTTCAGGCCGGCCTTGAGTTCACTATGTAGACCAGGCCAGCCTCAAACTCATGGTAATCTTCCTGCCTCAGCCCCTTGAGTGCTGATATTACAGACATGCAACATTAAGCCTGGCTGGGAGTCTGCTTTTTTTTTTTTAATTTTATTTAAAGAGAGGGAAAAATAAAGCAAAACAGAAAAAAAAAAGGTAGAAACAACACAGAATTTCAAAAAAAATGAACAGTAAGAAATCACTAATTGATACCTTACATATTGTCTTCCTGGATGTAGTTGTTCAAGTTATAAAATCAAAGCATACAAAGTGGACATTCACACAGTGAGGCTGCAAACAGCTCCATTCTCTGATCCAACAAAAACTTAGCAACATAATTATCATTCTTACACCCTTAAATATACATGCAGTTATGTCCTTTAGAGCACCTGATTTTCCTCCTTTTGGTTTTTAAGTACATTATCTGTTTAGTTATATCATGTTTCAGGTTGCTCAGTACCTTCCTGATCTGTTTTGTTGTTGTTATTTACTTTTTAAAATTTTTTCTTATTTATTATTATTTTTTATTTTATTTTGAAGGTAGTAAAATACAGCAGAACAAGACAGGACAGAGCCAACTGAGGCAGTGCAGTGAAACTGGCACAGAACCTCACAGCAGGTTACCAGGACAACAGCAGTAGGTACAATAGTATATCTGGTTTTCTTCACAATAGTTGTTCCTTCAATCAGGCAGAGCAATATCGAAGGAAATACTGAAATTAAAAGAAAAGAATATTGAATAGAGCAATACCATTGATCAAAACAGAGATAAAAATATTTGCCCTCAAAGAGATGGCAGAAGAAAATCCCCCTTATTTGCTGTATCGCATATAGTCAAACTCGCAAGACATGCTCAGATCTCCGGCTCTCACTCACTGGGGGGCAGGGGGTGGAAATCGGAGATGGGTGTTGATTCTTAGCCCACACCCTGGCAGGCTCACAGCCGCCCACCAGAGGGGTGAACTGGCTGCCCGTTTTCCCAGCGCCCCAAGGTCCAACGTGGCGCATCTCGGATCTCAGGAGACGCTGATATGGTTCTTGCCCTGGGCGGCTGCAGCTTGCCAGGCCACAGGCACTTACCAGAGCAGCACGCTGGCGGCTGCCTGTTTTCCCAGTGCCCCAAGGTCCAACATAGCTTGGGAGTCTGCTTTTAAGGATCTGCTTCTTGCTGGAACTTTCTGGCTCCTCAAGAAACATGGAACTGTTACGGTCTGATGAAGGAGGACCCAGCTATGTATAATGTCTATTTTTCTTCTAATCTGCATCCCCCTCCCACTCTTTTGCAGTGCTGGGGCAAACACTGGAACCTCACACATGTAGACAAGTGCTCTGCCACTGAGCTGCCCCAGCCCTCTAATCAGACCTTGGTGGGCTCCTGCTCCTGCAGCCTGGTGACACTGCTGCCTCGACTTCCAGAGAATTGGTGGGCAGCGCTGCTGCTTAGCCTCAGAGTGATAAGGCCATACCAGGGTTCTTTCTCCGTTTGGAGCAATAAAGATAGACCCATGGAAAGATCAAAATTCCAAGGACTTTAGAAATCAACTGGTCCAATGCTATCATTCTACAGTTAAGGAAACAGAGGCCCAGTCTTGTCTGAAGTCTGGAAGTGAACTGCTCAAGGCTACTCAGCACGTCTCTAGTTTGGTCCTGGGTCAGCAGTTCATGGCAATATCCTGGGTACTTTCCAATGAAAATAGGCTCTGGTTAACTTTTTTTTTTCTTTGTTTTCTTTCTTTTTTTTATTTTATCGGTACCAGGGATTGAACTCATGACCACGTGCTTGAAAGGCAGGTGCTTATGCCACTGAGCTAAATCCTTAGCCCCTTTCTTTTCTTTCTTTCTTTCTTTCTTTCTTTCTTTCTTTCTTTCTTTCTTCCTTCTTTTTTTGTCATTTTGAGACAGGGCCTCACTATGTAGCTCAGGCTAGACTTGAGCTCATTTTGTAGCCCAGGCTGGTCTCAAACTTGCAGTGATCCTTCTGCCTCAGTTTCCCAAGTGCTGGGATTCTGGTTGACTTTTAAAAACTGGGTTAGGGAAAGTGGAAGAAGGAGGATTTTCTGCAGCTCAGTCTACTGGGGAGCAGAAGTGGCTGGGTGCAGTGTGGCCAAAAGTGAGGTCTTAGAAATGTTCCTCCTTGAGCTAAGAACATCTCAAGGGAAGATTCAACCACAGGGAAGAAACTAATCAAGAAGACCCAGCCAGGCCCCCTACCCAGCACAGGAATGACTGCTATCAGAACACCTTATCCTTCACACCTTTTAATTTTATTTTGTAAACATGTGATGAGCAGATATAACTTTTCAACATCTTAGGAATCTACACAGCTATTCAGAGGAAAAATCCATTGCACATTAAATGCCTACATTTCTGTTTTTCTTTTGACCCTTGTCAAGGTTTCATGTCATAGTCACTGTGAAATACATACTTTCCCATTTGTTTTTCTTTAACCTCGGTTAATCCTCGGATTGTTTTGTGTCAACAGTCTTCACGTTGGTCTATTTTAACTGGAATACTGTGAGTGCATCATAATTTGTTCTCCAGTTTGCCTCTGGCTGAATATTGATTGACTACTTGCATTATTTCTAGTTCATTAGCATTAATAACACCCATATGGTTATTTTTGTATGAATAGTTCTTTCATCCCTTTGGGTTTCTGTATTCAGGGTGTGCTTCCTTCCTAGATAAAACGATTTGATCACAGCTCGGTCTCAGTTCCTGCTATTGCTAGATTATTCTCCCAAAAGATGTAATCAATCTATAGGGCTTCTAACTCCATTTAAATGTGCCATTTCCCCCAGCATACAAATGTGCTATTATTGAGTTTCATCGTTTATATTCTGTTTGCCATGCCAAATTGGGTGAGGCAAAATATCAGGTGTAGAGGAAATGGGTCAAAGGAGAGGATTTGCAAGCTGGAGGCAAGAAACAGAACAGGGCCCAAGCAAGGACAGACACTCCAAATGGGGTTAAATGAATGAAGTTCATTTACACTGCGCTGGCCACCTTTCCAGGGTATGTGGTGGGCGGGCCTGGGTTGAAAGTTCAAGGGCAAGGGGATACCATTTAATAAATGTGAAGTAGAGACCATGACCTATTTCTGGCTTTGCATTTCCTTCCCTCTTAGCCAGGTCATATACCTTTCTCTGGATAGTTTTCTATTTGCAGTGTTTTGTGCATTTTCTTTGTTTTGCTGTCTAGAGGTATTTTTTCCCCTGCTGCTATAGTTCAGATGTATTTTGTGTCTCAGGGATTTGTGTGTTGGAAGCTTGGTTCCCACTGTGGCAGTGTGGGAGGTAGTAGGTCCCTTAAGAGGCGGGGCCTAGCCAGGTATGGGGGTGCATCCTTGCAATCCCAGCACTCTGAGAGGTTGAGGCAGGAAGATCACAATTTCAAGTCCATTCTGGGTAATTTAGGAATTTTGTAAGATCTTGTCTCAAAACTTTAAAACAAATAAACAAACAAAGCTGAACATGTATCTCAATGTGACTCCGCATTACCCATCCCCAAAGGTGGGCATTGCTGCAAGGTCATAGGACTAGACCCTCCTCTTGCTCTGGCTTCCTGCCTTGTGATTTTTCTCTTGCACAGCCTCATGCTGTTGTGGTGCCATCTGTCACAATCTCATTCAGCCAAGGTGGCCCTTGCAAGTTCTGGCACTGTTTGGACTTTCAATCTCCCAATCTAAGGAAATCTTTCAAATGAGTTTTAAACTTTTCTTAATAAGTTATCAGCCTCAGGCATTTCAGTATAGTAACAAAACATGAATGACTACACTTTTTTTGTAGGTCCCAAAGGAGTTTAAGTCCCTTTCTTCTCTAGCTTCTCTTCACTCATGGGTCCTGTGTCCCAAGAGGGCCCATTTAGAGAACATAATTGTCCTTGGACGACTATCTTTGTCTAAGTGTTTGGGAGACTCTCAGCCTTCTAGAGGGGGCTGTGTATTCTCTATACTTAGACAAGTGGACAAATAGACTACTCAAGGAGAAGAGGAACATTCGCGTATACTTAGCAGGCCTAAACGAGGTCATTGTCACCTGCCTGGCACCAGAGCAGATGTGACTGACCCTCTCCATCAGCCCTGCATCCTTCCTGTGGCTTGACCAAGGCCTTGGGGAACAGGGTGAGGACATCAGTTTTCCACACAGTACCAGACTAGCCGACAGCTTGGTCTCCACCACTGAGGCATCTCCTTTCATGCACATTTCACCTACTCAGGGACCGGGTCTCAAAACTGCTAAATGATTGCTCAAGCATCAATTTTGGGGGGTGGTGGTACTAAGGATTGAACTCAGGGCCTCTGAGGTACATCCTTCCCCCTTATTTTATTTTGTATTGTAAGATGGGTTTGGCTAAGTCACTGAGTTGCCCAGACTGGACTTGAACTTGCCATTCTCCTGCATCGCCCTCTTAGGGTTCTGGGATTACAGGTGAGGGCCACCATGCCTGGCCACACTAGCATCTTAGAGCAGAGCAGAGCCTTTTTCCTTTCCTCACTGATCTCCCTAAAATTGGATGGGCTCCTTCTATATCCCTCAGCATGAGGACCCCAAAGTCCACTAGAGGGTTTTCTCTCTGTTCAAGACTTGGTGGTGGTCTCTGCGGTAGCCTGCAGGAGAATTGGATGCTGGCTGTTACGTTTAATGCTGAGCTAAAGGAGCCAGGAAGCTCATTAAGCGCCTGGCGTACACCTGCAGAAAAGGGAAGAGGAGATTCAAAGGCCTCCTCTGGAGTAGCCTGAGGGTCCAGCGGGGTGAGGCAATACAGCCACTGAACTTGGGCCTTCAGAACCTCTTTCAGCGGAGCTCTTTAGGGAAACACGGGTGCTTCCCAGGCCCTTGTGGGCTCCAATTATGGTGTGACCCCCTTCTCCAAAGGGAGCAGATGCTACTGGTCTCCCTGAGCCCTAGGGTGGGAGCCAACATGGGTGCAGGACCAGGAAGACATGCAGGTTAGGCAAAGAGAGCCACGGGGCAGAGCAACCATACTTGTTTACTCTCTTGGGGGTAAACACAGTGAAGCCAACAGCCAGCATCATGTGGATCCTCTCAGAAAGAAACACAACCCCGACAAATGAATTAAAAATGCCCATTCTCAAAGATGAGTTCAGGAGACCTCTAGACACCTACTGGGAGTCAGTGTTTTTCCCGCTGGCATCTCCAGAGACCTGGGCTATCCTGGTGACAGTTCAGATTCTTGCTCAGTCCTTCCTAGCCTTGGAGAAAAAGAAGGGCTGTGAAGATGACACAGCAGGAGGACAAGAGAAGTCCAGCCGTGGGCTGGGGATTTAGCTCAGCAGCACAAGTGCCTGCCTGGCAAGCACAAGGTCGTGAGTTCAATCCCTAGTAGCAGGAGAGAGAGAGAGAGAGAGAGAGAGAGAGAGAGAGAGAGAGAGAGAGAGAGAGAGAGAGAGAGAGAGAGAGAGAGAGAGAGAGAGAGAGAGAGAGAGAGAGAGAGAGAGAGAGAGAGAGAGAGAGAGATCCAGCTCTGCTGTACACCAAGGCCAGGGCTTTTGGCCCAAAGAAAGCCATCATATGAAGTCCAAATCTCTTGAGGTAACCTGACCAAAAAGAACAGAGAACAGGGAAAGAAGAGGTGTAGCCAGACTGGGTCAAAGCTGGCGTTACTCTCTGGGCCTTGCAGTTCTCAGTGAGCAAGAAACAAAAGCTAGGAGTATCACCTGTTACCGCTGTGGGCCCCTCCAAAGAGCAGATTGTGCATTGGAAAGCTGGGGCCCTTTCCTTGAACTCAGTGTTCAAGGTTTCGGGGATGAGTCACCCACCTCGTTCCTCCTCACCAGCTTCTGATGAGCTCTGACGAGTCTGAACCCGTCCGCACCTCCAGCGCTGGGGCACCAGTCAGCTTCACACAGCAGATGACTAACCGTGGCCGCTCGCAGGCTCCTAATTATCACAGAAGGAAACGCTACATGCCTTCAAGCTGAGGTTTTGGGAACAGAGGAGCTGAAGCTGCAGAACCATGGAGATAGAAGTAGCACTAAACTAATCTTTCCATAGGCCTTGGCAGGCCTCAGGAGCAGAGGCCAAGCCACCAAGGCTCCAGATAGGATGCCCTCCCTGGCAGGACTGTATTTTGCTAATGTCATTCATTACTGTGTCTGATTCAGCACCCAAGCTCATTAAAATCTGTGTGCCTTTGACTGCTTCTCTTGGATCAGATTGGATTCCACTTTGCAGAGAATTGTCGAGGCTTTTGAGCAGCCAGTGTAGGTCAGATACCATCTCTTGGCCTGACTTCTTCCTAAAGGCTCTCTCCTGCGCTTGTGTGTACATGGCAAGTGACACAGGTCACCATTCAGGAGTGGCAGCTAGCAGACCCGCTGCTGCCTGCTAAGCCCAGCGCTTCTGGCCCAAAGCCAGTGCATCAAGTCCAGCTCACCTGAGCTAAATGGACTCTAAAAATCAAAGAGGGACAGGACCGAGAAAGACAGGCTGGATGCAGAGGATCACAGTATAATCTTTAATCAGGACAGTGAGGGGGACTTTTCCTTGTCTGATATTAAGACATACAGCAAAGCTTTGTAATAATGATAGTCATTTTAAAAAACATAGAAGTAGATCAACAAAACAGAGCAGAGAGCTTGGATGCAGACAGACGTCTACCTATGTTGGATACAAGGAAATGTGTTTGCGAAAATCGGTAGATCAGCAGGGTAAAGGATAGAGGGTTTAATACGTGCGAAATGTGCTCACTGTAGCAGAAAAATAAAAGTGAGCTGAACTTTATAGTTGCTTAATACAGTGTATGAAAGGGGGTCCTGGGGAGTTTAAAGACTTGAATATAAAAGATTAAAAACAACAGTAGACGAGAGAGCAGAGGCAAACCAATGTGATGTCGGAAGTCTCTTGTAAAACAAGATCTCAGAAGCATAAGTCAAAAGGCAAAATTTTATGAATTTATTTGTATCAAAACTAAAGGATTTCTAATCAGGTTGATAGCTTGCTGGCACGAAAGGAGTAGAATTGGTAACATCCAAAGCCAGTGAGGGATTGTTGTGAAGAATAAGCAAAGACTTTGGGTATTTATGGCTGCAATGGCACCAAAAGAAAAAAAAAATGAAGAAGGAAACAGAAAATAAGCAGGTATTCCACCCAACACAGAACTGCAAATCCCTAGCAAGTGGGCCTTGGTCTGCTTTCCTGGGGAGCAGACTCAGATGGAGAGCAGCAAATAGCTGTAGATCTGGTCTCAGCAGGAGCACTGACATCGTGAGGGAAGCAGGAAAGGACCAGGCAAGAATCTGAACTGTGACAAGGACATCCCAGGCCCCTGGAGATGCCATGTGGGAACACTGATGCTGGTAGTGGGGTCCAGAACACAGGCCAGGGGATGCATCATTGACTGGATTCTGTCCCCATGAGAGGTTGGGTGACACAGCTTATTTTGGCTGTGGGCAGTTTCTGGGATGGTCTCACCCATGCCCCATCAGAGACTGACACTGCTGAAACCTGAGA
Organism: Hydrochoerus hydrochaeris; assembly: GCA_004027455.1. Lineage (NCBI taxonomy): Eukaryota > Metazoa > Chordata > Mammalia > Rodentia > Hydrochaeridae > Hydrochoerus > Hydrochoerus hydrochaeris. The sequence continues at coordinate 4,626 of PVLA01005243.1, read as the reverse complement.
ATTTACTGAGTGTCCACCATTGTAGACATAAATGGAGACTCACATGTTTTAGGAACACAAAAAATTCAAAGGAAAACGGCAAGATGTCACTGTGATCCTCTTAGATTGACAAATTACCAGAAGGGTGGTTCCGTGTGCCGGTGGAGGTGTGGACCCTGCTGGAGGGAAGCTGGGCAGACATTCTGTGGGGAAGTCTAATGAGTCAAACTCAGGACGGCAACTAGAAACTCGTCTACTAGGTATCCAGTCCACGAGATTCCCCTTTAATTCCATAAGGAGCCATGTAGGTGAGTGTTTCCTGCACAGCTATTTGTGGTGAGCACTAACGGCTATCTGAGTCTACATTACTGAGACTGAGTCATAAAACCTAGTGACCACTGTGCTCTATTACTCACGCACACCAGGGAGTACTGTGCAGCAGCACCGAGGCGAATAGTTCAACATACACCTAGCAGCATGCATGGATCTTCGGGACAGTGAGGGAAAAGAGGTGAGAAACAGAATAAGTTATATAAATTAAAAAGAAGTACCACAAAGAAATACTGTTTGTATGAAAACATGCACCCTAAATATCTAAGAATAATTGTGAGTGAGACAGGAGTAGAACTGCAAGATGGGGAGGAAGAGGAACAAAGAAGTAAGTAAATTCCAGGAAGGTGTTTCATCGCTTCTCGCTTCTCGGCCTTTTGGCTAAGATCAAGTGTAGAAAGGTGTTTCACAGCCACCAAGGGTGCTGACATCGGTGAGCCACTGGGCGGGACTCTCTGAACTCTCCCCATCTGATTTCTAGAGCAGCAGCAGCAGCAATCACCACTTGAGCTCCGAGAAAGCGAGCGAGCGCAGACTCCCCCTCTCCTTCCCTGAGATCTCTCCTGAAAGGTCACAGGCTGAGTCACTGGGAAACTGCACGCCCCTACCACACACCACTTCTTGCTGCTACCTGTGAATAAAGTGACATCCATCTTTGATGTTCAGTGGGTGAAAAGGTTGGCAGCTGCACACACAGGCTGCTGCCTTTTCCTGGTGCAGATGACTTTGCTGAGTGAAAGTGTGCTTTCGTTGTCTGTCCCAGGAACTTTCCTGATTTTGTTCTGATCCAGTCACCACCCTAACTGAAATGCAAGGGGCACAACCTCCAGTGCTCCCCTTTGATCAAGACTGGCATGAGGAAGAGAAGAAATACGACAAGCCTGGAGCAGTGTCTTAAATCCTGCCCACCTGGGAGATGGCACATGACAAGAGGACATCCCCCTGGGAAATTGGTTCCCAGGCAGATTGGCGCACTGCTCTGACCAGCGCTCTGTGCTGATGGAGAACGGGTGAGGTGCAGAAGTTTCTTGTGAAATCCTACATGACCTTCTGTCTTGGAAAACTGGAGATCCAGAGTCAGAAGAATAATGGTGCTCTCCAACAGGTCTAGGGTCCATTCTCCACAGTGACCATCTCAATTCTTGACTCCTGACCTCAAGTCTCCACGCCCATCTTACAGGTAGATAGGAGCCAAGCCCAGGTTGCCAGTCCAAAGTATAGAACAGCTTTAAGACCCAAAGAAGCAGAGGAGACCTGACCTGGGAGCACCCACCACTCCGGCTCGTGAGCCAGAGCCAGAGTCAGACAGTCAAGGAGGCCATAAGTACTGCTCTGAAGCACCAGCCCCAGCCCCCAAGTTAACCTTGTCTTATTCAGCTATCACTGACTTTTTTGTTGATCTTTTTTAGATTCCAGCATTGTGTTCTACAAACAAGTCTTCAGCAGATGGGATACCTATGAAAACCGAGCACTCTGGATACATGGTAAGGTTTCTGGGCTATCACTTTTTTTTAAAATCACATTTCCCTTCCATGTCAAAAAAGTAAATCTTTGTGCTGTCTTTAACATTGGTCTTAGACATGTCAAAGTGGAATGGATCCTGGTGTGTAAAGGCTTTCTGAGTTTGGTGGGTAAGCTCAGCAGTTGACTGGCGAATGTACCAAATGCCTGTTCGAAGATCGATTCTCCTCCCATCGCCCTCTATCGTCTCCTTGTTGGTAGAGTTGGGGGTCACACTGGAGCCCAAATCTGGCCCGTGGTTGGCTCAGACATCTTTTTACCAAGCAACCCCAAGCAAGATGCTCTCTCTTCCCCTGGCTCTCTGCCTCCCTGGCTTGAGTTTGTAGTGTTCAGGAAGCTGTTTGTAAAATCTGATGGGTGGTACCCAGGTGATCCCTTTTCCTTTTTTCCTGGTCTCAGAGGTTTGAAAAAGACTATAGGTTTTAACTTTGTGTGTGTGTGTGTGTGTGTGTGTGAGTGTGAGTGTGTGTGTGTGTGTGTGTGTGTTACTGGGGATTACACTGGCCTCTGTACTGAGCTACACTCCTGAACTGCTAGTCTGCCACATACATTGAGGGCACAAACTTTGGACAAACTTTTGTACATTTTGGACAAACTTCAGTGTCTTCAAAAACAAAATTCAAATGGGCTGGGGCTTTAGCTCAGCAATATAAACACCTGCTTGGTGAGTGCAACATCTTGAGTTCGATCCCTGGTACCAAAAACTAATTAATTAATAATAAACAAACAAATAAATAAAATGCCAGACTTAGAAAGGACCTGAGGATCATTTGGTTTGTAGAAATTCCTCCTCCAATCTTCTGCATTATCATTTACTTTTACCATATCACAACATGGAACAGCTTTTACTAACAGAAAATTCTTCCTCATCTTCTCAGACCAGATCCCTCATAGTGTTCCCACCTGGGCTCTCACTCTACCCTGGGAAGGAGCCTTGAGCCAAAGTGTCCTTCTTCCCACGGCTGCCCCCCACGTGTCTGAGGACAGTACTCCTCCTTCTGGGCCTACTCTTCACTCATTTAACAAATATTCCTCCAGGGCCCTGTGCTCTAAGCCCTGAGTGGGGCACAGTGTACACCCACAAGGGCAGAGAGTATAGTCTATGTTATTAGGTGCCATGAGCACAGCCCCTAAAAGGGCTTTGCATACGGGAGGTACTTAGTAAATGTTTGCTGAATGAATGAATGAATGAATAGGATGATGAACCACACAGTCTGTGCCTGCAGAATGCTTAGTCCAGGGGGAATGGGCCGCAGAGCCACAGGCAAGTTAATCCAGGGGCAAGGCAAGAGCAAGGCAGGAGAAAGCCAGGGGGTTCACTAGCCTGCTCTGTTCACCGCCGCTCTGAGTGCATCAGCTTGTTGTGATGTACCCACGTGGCTCCCACCTGGATATTCAGCTCTTTGAAGAGGACAGGGATTGAATCTCTCTCAGTTTCATATTCCTAGTGCGTAGCGCAGCCTCTGACAGAGAGGAGGTGTTAGATGAGGTGACTGCTTAATGGATGACCAGCTGAATTAACCTATTAATATTCCTACAGGAAAAATTAATACAACTGTTTTCGTTGGCTTAAACTATTCCTTTTTTGGTGCTGGGTATTGAGGTTAAGTCCTCATGCGAGCTAAGAATGTGCTCTACCTTTAAATTATTGTTGTCTACCTCTTGACTTAGACTACTTTTCCCTCAGGTTTTGCTGATACAAGCAATTGGTGAGGTAGAAGTGCAGGAGTGTTGGGTGAGAGGGATTCTAAGGTTCCAGTAGCCTCGCTGTTCAGCAAATGCTTAATGAGTGCTTACTCTATTCTAGGTACATCGCCCGTTAGGGCAAGGCACACGCCTGCCTTGAGGGGGTCCCAGGCCAGCTGAGAAGATGCATGTGGAAAAGACACATGTAATAAGTGTCCTGACAGTGTGTCAAGGGTGCTGGTGGGAGGGTCAAGAAGACCTCTGGAGGGGGACATGGCTGAACCAAGCCTGGAGAAACATCCAGGTAGGGAGACCAAAGGAAGCTACTTGGGGCAGCAGGAGAAACATGGACAGAACCCTTACTGGGCTGCCGAGAAGTTTCAACTTTACTTTGAGAGCAGAAGGAAGCCATTCTAAGAATTCTAAAATCTCAAAATGGTCAGATTTGCATTCAAGAAGATGACTGTGTTAGTTGGCTTTGTCACCGTGTGAAGAGAAATACATATTTTTTAGTGACATAGAAGGCACTGAAGAGTTGGCAGCCAGGAAGGACTCAGTGGCTCCACTGACTCCAAGGCTACAAACCTTGGTGACTGGGTGGGTGGAGACATCGTGATCCAAGGAAGAGAGCGGCATGAAGAGCAGGCTGGGAGTTCAGATAGTGAACTCCATCCCGGCTTGGGGAGTTAGAGACGCTGGGAACACCTAGACTGAGATCCATGAGCGAGATGGACCTCTGGATCAGGAGTGCAAGAGGAGAACCGGGCTGTCACCCCAATGCTGAAGCACAGAGGTCAGAGGCCAAGGGTGGAGCGATGGGAGCCTACGACTCATCAGGGGACAATGTGAGGGGTTGGGAGAAGGAAGGGCCACCTGAGAGTCCATTTCAAAAACATTTCAAAGAATTCCCTGAGTGCCTCAGAACTGTCATCAAGAGCAGCCTTTGGTCTGAAAGCAAACATGGAACTCCTGACAAAAGCAACAACAACAGAACTGAAACAGGAACCTGACATTCAGGTGTTTCTTTGTGGGTAGCAAGAACTCCATAAAAGAAGCTTCCTTAACCCAAAGAACAAGGTGCCTTTGCGGCGCCTTTTTCTGTCCATGCCG